>JBBMJZ010012856.1:0-11251 GCA_037833815.1 Zingiber zerumbet | reverse complement strand
AGGCGAAGGGTACCCACTGGATAGGTGAGCCGTAAGGCGAAGGGTACCCACTGGATAGGTGAGCCGTAAGGCGAAGGGTACCCACTGGATAGGTGAGCCGTAAGGCGAAGGAAAAAGAGCTAAAGAAACGCTAGCAGCCTATCTTTCTAAGCTCTATCGGACAGGCACTCTAGAAAAGAGACTCCTCTCTGTCGAGTTCCCAGGATGCCCGAGGTAGGTTTATTTCCTCTTCTTGCCTAGGAGCTCACCAGGAGTCATTCCTACCGTAGGAATTCTTAGTTGTTGCCTGCTGCTGTTCTTTGAATTTAATATACCATATAGGTTGCTTGGAAAGGACTGCTAACAAGAAAAAGGAGAGATGAGACCAAGAATGCTGATGGGGATGGGCCGGAAGAGAATAGAATCACCTCACTAAGCTACGGCAAAAAATTCAACTCTTTCAGCAACCGGAAGAGATTCAACTCTTTCAGCAACGGGACAAGATTTCACTCGTCTAGCAACGGGAAGAGATTGAACTATCAAATCGGAAACAACAACTGGAACAAAAGGAGCTCCACCTCAACGGCAAGGGCTGCTTCAACTTGGGTCCCTGGTTCGTTCCCCAATCCATTCAATGAAAGAAAGAAGGGTACGGAAGCAAGACAGCAGGGTATGATAGCAGCTTTGCGTCAAGCTACGGAGTCGTTTATCACCACAACCATTCACGAGAAGAACGGGTACCAGAACCTAGAACAACAACAGGAGCTGCAGCTTCATATCAGAATTCCGTGTATTGGGTCTTAGTTGGAGATCCTTTCCCGTTCTTCCGATCCCGCAGCAGTGAGCGCGTCATTCTCATTCGCACCTTAGCCATGAACTCGGACCTATCATTTAAAGTCTCATGATGAACTCTGCTTAACAAAAGTCAGATCAACACAAGCATAACTTCGGAAGCACATATACTGAAAGAGGGGAAGGGGCCCGGGGACCCAAAGACCCAAACAGAAATAGTACATAAAACAGAAAGAATAAAGAAGATGCCAAAGAGGAGTTAGTACATATAACTCAAAATAAAACACATGCAAAGGATAAGTACTATTCAGAAAAACACAAGTACTCAAATAAGGTAGTTAGTAAGCAGAGGAGTTAGTCAGAATACTAAGATAGAGAGTCAGTACAGAGTTCAAGATAAGTACGAGAGTCAGTCAGAGTTCAAGATAAGTACGAGAGGAAGTAAAGGAGGTTCTTTGAATGAGAATACGCGCTCCAGTTCAAGGCTCATAACCTTGCGTAATGCCTCAAACTACTATTCCAAGAGTGAGGATAAATAGGTCTGAGTGTGATCCTGCCTTTGAGGTTCCAACTATCTTATATTCAAAATGAACTTGAATTTATTGACTTTGACTGACGAATCAAGAAAGGGTAAAGGGTCGCATCGGTAAAGATAGCTGTTCAGGACAAGTGGCATCCAAAAGAAGCGAGTTACGTCTGAGCTAAGCAAATAGATTTGAATATTTTACATAAGAAGTCATTTTCATTTGAATATTTTCATTCACTCTTTCCATTTATACTCCTTTCCAACTAGTCGGCCACGTCGTTATCACTCGTTCGTCATTCTCACATAAATATAAGTCGCTCCTATCTCTCCGATTCCCCTCAGTTCACCGGTCTAGGCTTAGTTCTAACTTAACTCTTTGCGACGTAACTTAGCCTCCTAAACCTCCTTTTACGTTGCTCTGCTCGTCCCTCAGTTCTCTAAAAGTCTCCCGAGCCCGCCTTCTCCTCCATTGATTGGATTAGGGACCTAGCATTGGTTGATCCGCTTTGCACCTCCGCCCTGGACCCTCTCTCTAACTAAGCCTTGTCCTCTTATCTCTCACAGCCCGGGACAGACACTCGAACTATTATTCTTGCTTGCTCAACCTGATCTCTGGCACCGACCGACCCGAAGTCTCTTCTATTATATAGAATGAATATGAATCTACCCCGTCGTTATCACTCGGCCCTCTCGCATACGCTCGAGCGTCCCCATACAATCCAACAAAAAAGTCGTTCATGGCATTCAAAACGTAGAAAGATCTGCCCTTACTCTCGTACTTCTCTTTCACTCTGACTTACTATCTCTCTAGATTAGTTATAAGTACTAACTCCTCTGCTTACTAACTCCTTGGCTTCAAACTTCAGTATTTGAAATTGAAATTGAGTTGTTTCATTTTCATATTCAATTATATCATAGTTGCATTTGTTACGCATATAGCATCTAAGGATCTTTTCCAGTTCACGAATGAGCTTTCATTAAAGATGCTGCCGGAGCTTATCCGTATCTCGAGGCAGGGACCTATGTCCACTCAAGGCCTTGCTCTATTGGAACTTACTTAACTTGGCTCGATCAACTTTCATTCAAGAACTTCGTTAACTGGGGAGAGCAAAGCGACGGACGAGTTCAGAAAGAGTTCATCATAATACTTGTTATTTGAATTTCCTTTCGTAGTGAAGTTCATGGATTTGAATGCTGCCGGTAGGCAACTATCCAACTGTGAATTATCTTATTCGGAAGCGCACCCGCACCTGCAACTATTTGTTTGACTCCCTTCATTCCTTAAGTTTCTTAGTAGTTGCCATTCACTCTTTCCATTCCCGGCAGCAGCAGCTAACATGGCTACAACTAACTCAGTCTCTTGTAATGAACTCAACTCTTCCGCTCTTTCCCCGAACGCTCCACTCAGCTAAACTCTTTTCAGAAGTGTTCGTGCCATGAACGTATATTTAGAGTGAATGCCATTCAACTATTCTATTCGGATTCTTTCGTTGGAAGGAAAGGGACGAGTGAAACGACGTGGAGATCGGATAAAAAGAACCTACCTCTACCGGGATTCTTTAAGAGGGAATGGAATTAGAAATGAGTTCGCCGGCGTTATTTATTTTGATCCTAATGTTAGCTATAGGCTCCACTGGAGAGGCAAGAGGCACTCTGACTGAATACTTCTCTTATGCTGAGGGCTCGACCGCATATTATATTACCAGTATAATTGCTAAAATTTTTCCGATGGCATTAAAAACTACGAAAGATCTACCCCGGACTTCCACCTCAAAAGATGTTATACCCGAACCCATTAGTTATTTAAAGGGAATGGAATTGACTGATCACTTTCAACAGATCTTTTCTCGCGTTCCAATTGATATTGATCCTGTTTCCGCTTCTCTTTCCTTTCCCGCGGGTGGAGTTACTTAATTAAATGACTTATCTTCTGTCGTCCCATGAACGAATTGAATTGACTCTGTCGCTGTCGCTCGTACCTCCGCTGCTTAAGAAGAGGGGCGAGTGAGAATGTACGAGTGAATGGAAAGAGTGAGCAGACGAACATCGAATGGGAGCTCCACCTGGGTTCAAGGAGACCGTACGGGATCATGGTCAAAGTTCTTTATAAACTCATTTCATCCTTTCTGAATCTCCCTATCATTGATTACGATTTAAATACAAATTCCCTTGGTGCTATTCCACCTGTTGGTCAAATAACTACGGTCTTCTTTAATATAATACTAATGCATACCTTCGATCGTGATTTTCCGAAAAGGTTTCCTGGGATCCAATTTTATAGATTCATCAATGAAGTCTTTATTTCGACTACTGGAAATGTCTTAGACGAGATAGCTGTATATTTGCTATTGGGAGAACTAGGTCTGGCAGGAAGGATGGTGTCTATTGGACCAGGTGATCATCCCCTTCAGTGTAATCATAATATGCTTCTGTATTTGGACTATGATAGTAAGCTATACCTGTGTGATAAAAAGGAATATTATTAGTTGATGTTAATTCCTGAATGGACTCTTCATTCTTTATATGAACCATCGCTATACCATTTTAGGCTTTGCTCTTACCGAAGCTATTGCATTGTTTGAGTATGGTTTCCCACCTGCCCCCCTCAGGGGGGCAGGAAAGAAATGCCGGAAATAAAGGGAAGAGATTGAACTCTTTGGTTCGGGGCGCCATTCAGTCTACCCCTGTCGGTCGAGCACGTTAGGTCCGTTGCAGCTCATCTTTAAATCAACGTAGGCTCGGAAGGGGATGAGAGTGATTCTCTTCCAGTTCTTCATGGAACGCTGTCCTGTGAGTCTGATAGTAGAAAGATGTCCATTAAGTCATCTACCGGCACCATTGTAATACAAAAGAAGAGAAGGTCCCCGTTACGTTACTTGCTCCTCAGCCCGTGTCCTAATGAGTTCAGTAGAGTTTATGGAACGAGATGTAGATGGTTTACGTTCGCTGTCCTATTTATATATGCTGTCCCGGCATCTCCTAGGTTTCGTTCTTCCGGGTATCTCATCTTTTGTACATTCCTAGCTCGAGCGTAAGCGAGAGAGACGAAGAGCTGCAGACTATGAAGAGGCTTGGTTCACAGCTTTCTGATTAGTATGCCTTAAGCGACCAATAGCTATAGTGTCTGACTCGTCCGGGTCAAGGTGAGACAAGAAGGATCAGATGCTCAACTGAAAGGATATTCAATCACATTGGGAATTCCAAAAGAGAATCCTTACTGGACGGCAAGGACACCTCGACCTCTGACTCATCCTCGGATACAGAAAGCTCAGAAGAGGAAGAGCTCGAGTCTGAAGAAGATGCAGACCTGGTAAGCACTAGCCTGCGGCCTTTGGTCCTTAACTTGAATGCTATGTTCGCCCGGCGCAACTGCCCGGATCAGATCATTCGTACCATCCTTGGTAAGAGGAGACGAGGAGCAGGACCAGGTGAGTAGGGATGGAGTGGGTCGCATGTGAAGAGTAAGGTACGAGCATCGCGACGTGGTAAGAATGAAGGTCTCTGTCTTGGAACTAGCCGGAAGTAGAGATCGACTTGCTAATGAGGCCGTCTTCCTTTATTTCTTTTGATGAGGTACCCTGAAGAGTGTGTGCCTTGTGAAAAGCACAGTCCTCTTGTTGAGCGTCCCGACCGCTATTACCTCTCATTATGCAGGTTTTTTCAGTGATCATGTTACGAAAGATAAGATTTTCGACAAGAGACGGAGCTTCGGAAATCGAGATCGAGAGTGCACTCGAAGAGGGTCAGAGAGGGTGAAAAGCACGGGATGTGCTGGTCTGTGCTGATCTACCTCGATGTGCGATAGAAAAAGCACTCAAAAAAGCACGGAATGCGCGGAGAGAGGGAAATCCTTTCATGACGGCCCAAAGAGGAAGGTCCTAAGGAGAGTCTAGTAGAAGGAGAGTAGAGTAGAGAGTGTGGCTATTGAAAAGAAAGAAAAGATAATATGATAAGAGAAGATTCAAAGCCGCGAAAGCACTCTTTAAATCGAATTAGAAAGTGGCAAAATAGAAGCGGACTTAATGTGCTTTGTTCACTCTGAATATTGCCCTCGAGCGATGGCAAATCTGATCCTCCATTGTATGATGCTTCACAGAGCACATTCTCTTCATTATCATTCCTGTCGTTCATGGCAAGAGTGATAGGTTTCTTTTTCTATTGCCCTCGTTAGCTCTTTCGCGGGAGAGGATTCAACAACAAATACTAGTTCCGGACGGGCCAAAGCTCATTTTAGGTGCTATGCCTACCGAACCGGCTGAGACAGATCTTTTATGCAATGCCTTATAGTCATATAACCAAGCTAATAAAGATTCTTTCTCAGCAATGAATCTAGATCCGTGCACAGAAGAGAAAGAAAGAGTCAATGAGCGGGTAAAGGAGAGAGAC
Source organism: Zingiber zerumbet (assembly GCA_037833815.1). Classification (NCBI taxonomy): domain Eukaryota; kingdom Viridiplantae; phylum Streptophyta; class Magnoliopsida; order Zingiberales; family Zingiberaceae; genus Zingiber; species Zingiber zerumbet. The sequence continues at coordinate 5,568 of JBBMJZ010012856.1, read as the reverse complement.
TCAGATTCTCGGATTGAGAGTGAGTCAGAGACCTTTCGACAAGACCATTTCAAGAGTGAAGAGCGAAGTTCGCGGAAGAGTCTCACAAGCACAGTACGAAAATTGAAGCTATTCAATTTTTTGTCTATTTTTCCCACTCTTTCATACCTCTTTAATCGCACAGTTCTTATTCTCATTTCTTATCATCATTTATGAGTCAAACATATATATTTATTGGTGCCTTTACGAGTTCTGAAGATAGGGACGGGTGTCCAACTCAGCTGGGCGGCTATGAGAGCAGTCGAATCTCTTTTAGGACTGATGAAGAGCCCCTCTCCCCATTCACGACTTTTGGGAGAGGAAAGAGGGAACTGGCAAGGGCATGAAGAGTAGAAGCAGCAGCTGCTCGCTCTTGCCTCTTTCTCTTCTCTGAATGGCTATACGCCTGCAGCCGACGTCGCCACTTCTTTTTGGAAGGGACTGTAAAGTGCTCGAGCGATAGTGGTAGATCTTTCGTAGTTTTGAATTCAATGCCACTGGACTGGCATTTACGACCATCCGATGGACATGAACGACCTGTTGCTGAGAGGTAGAGTGAATGCGCAGCCATTCACACCATCAGCAGTATTTTGTAGTCAATGTTTGGAGAATGAGATATAAGTAGTATACAATGGAAGGAGTCTAAATAGAAGGGCCGATGGGGCAATTTACGACAATGCTGATGGTGGGGCAGACAATGCTGATGGGCCACTCCTTCCATTTACGACTTTCCGATGGCCTCGTCTCTCTACCCTGCCGTAGAGTATGGGCAATAAAGCGTACAATTAAGAAAGATTGGATTAAGCGCTCACGCCTCTGAAACTAGCACAACCAAGGCTCGCCCGAATCACGATGCAAGTTATGCTACTCCTACCGCCGCTGCCCCGTAGAGAGAAACTCCAAGGTTTGAACAAGTCCAGTGGTGAACCTAGAGGATGCCCGCGAGGGTCTCGACCGTTCTCAAACTCACTTCTAAGAATGACCGCTAAACATAAAATCTTATCTATCATATGGGGCCTTTTCCAAGAGGAGTGTGAATTGCCTTTCGATGGCATTGAAAAAAAAGGAGAACATAAGCATATCGAAGCGAATAATGGGATGTCACTTTTTACCTATTGATGCCGTTTTAAGCTATTTTGGCACTAGGTAAGAATTAAGCAGATGCTCTCCGAAATGGCTTTGTTAAGCGCTTCTGAGTAGGAAGATTCTTTTTGAAAGACGTAGGGGATGCAGGGACAGGGTCGAGCCCTCCAAACTAGAATGTACAGAGTCCATGTGGTCGAGCGCTCCTCTTTCTCGCCCGGCTTTCAAGCGGATTGTGTAAGGTAATCTCGAATAGGGATTGGATAAGTAGATATATGCACACTGGAGGAAAGGACAATTGCTACTAGACGGCACTTTCACACTTGCTTTCAATACAAAGGCCTCAGGCTTTCTCACTGGCAAGCTAGGCTTCATCACCATCCGGATGAGCTTAGGACTTCCAAAAGAGATCAATCAAACCTGCACTCACTGCAAATCTCCTATGTATAAATAGGGAATAGCTATCCTTCCATAGTAGTGATGGCCCGAGATTCGGACTGTCTTCTTCAAAAAGGCCATCGGACGGCAGGAAATGGCACAAAGACAGAGTTCAGCTGAAAGGGAGGAATGGAAGATCAGTAAGCTCTCATGGACACGCATCGGCTTTCAAACTGACTTGCTAAGATACTCATTAGTATGATCCCATAGATCTTTGATACCATAGCGATTCCAAGAAGACAACTTTATACTATAACATGACGGGGGAAGGAGGGAAGGTTCATACGGGGACTGATACCATACTTATTAGCGACTGGCTGGCCTCGCCGGAACTCGAACTTTAAGGAAGGGCTTCAGAATGGGATGACCACGCCCTTACCTTCTAACCACTGGATAGACTGGCTGGCTTTACTGACTAGACTAGATGCCCGAACAGGACAAAGAACTGAACTTCGACGCTCCTCCTTTGGCTCGTCCTCTCTTTCCTCTTTCTTTCGCAGCTCCTTCTGTCCTGGGATTCAATCGATTCCTAACAATCTCAGACGCACTTCTGATAAGGTTAGTTATAGTCTTGTTGCGCTTCTCCTAGTTTACTGATTCGAGGTAGCGACGGACTTCGCTGTACACCGTATCTGAGAGGGGCAGAGTGTTCCGGGACAATAAAGGAACTTAGCTATGTTCAAGGGTCTTCATTTGTGCAGGCCGCGTACTGGCGAGCATAGAGAAAAGGGGTGCTTTCACGCTCTTTGTTGTATTCATTACTTCCGCGATGTTGACTCCGCCTTCTCTCTTTTCGTCGTCCCTAGTCGGATTCCACCTACGCATCGGTGCCTGGGTCTTAGGGCCCCCCCTTCCTACGTCTCTTTCAGTGAGCTAGAGCACTCCAACTTATGGTTCTCTGGTTGCTGCTCTTTCCGGCTGGCTTTCCTCAGATCTTGCCAGCGCTTAGGGTTCGACCCAGAACCCACCCGAGACGAGAGGGAGGCTAGCGAGTGAGATCACGGCTCGTACTCACCTCAGACTATCAAGCAGAATCCATTCATGCTGCATCCGGCGGATTCGATTCTCCTGGATTATAAAAAGAGGAAAGAGCATCTTAGACAGACAAGAACTAGAACTGGTACCATAGTGCCACCTGCGGCAGATATTTCGTCGCTATCGCTCGTCCGTCATTTCATTCGCTCCTTCTTCTAATACCGCTACGCACCTACAGCTACGCCTTGCCTAGGAGTACTCTCAGCGGAAGGGCCCACCCCAGAGAACATGAGTATTCGCAATTGGCAGCTAGGGCTTGGCTAGTAGGGTTGAGTATATAAGCGTATGGCTGATGTAGAGAATCCACCGATCTATCTTATCAGTAGAGTGAATCGCTCTTCTTCCGGAGCCGGAGGTCTCAGTCAAAATAGCAATCCTCCCTCAGGACCTGATCCTTATCCGGAGTAGGTCTTCTTAGTGCAGTCAGTGGTACGCACGCCAGAGTATGAGACTCCAGCCAGTCAACTTCCCGTAGCCAAGGAAGATCTTTCGAGTGGCTAAACCGTGAAGGGTAGGCCTGGCGCATGGGTGGTCCTTTTCCTTTTATTTGAAGTTTGATAATAGACTTTAAATTGTTCAAGTTATCGGACTGTGATTCTCTTCGAACCCCTCTGGTCGAGTTTTCCAGGTCTCTGCCTTACCAAGCAAGGACGGGCGCTGATAATCAATATTATTGTTAGCAGGTCCCCGTCGTTATCACTCGGCCCTTCTTCCTTATCCGAAGGGATAAGATAAGACAGAGTCTGCAGCTGGTATAGGAGGGCCCTCAAGTAGAATGATCTTATTGTACGTACGTGTTAGCTCTCTTGTTCTTATTCTTAGACCGGAGGAGGAGGTCAGACAGGGGCAGTATACGTACGCGTGCCAGTATAGTTGTCTTTCTGGAAGTAGTTTGGTGATTGTATTGCTAGATCTATTCTTCCTATACCACTCATATCTCTCTTTTTGACTCTCAGTCAGTCTAGTGTTTGAGGAAGTTAGCTAAGTTCCGGAAGAATCGCTTTCGCCCTAAGGCTTCATGATAGCCTGGTTTGGGAAAATCTCATATGAAAAGAGAAGAAGAAAAGATAATCTCTTTCGCTCGGCACTTGGCTTTGAATCTCCGGGTATTGGTATTCAAGAAGACAAAAGAGCACGAAAAAGAGAATCATAAATCTGAAGCTTCATTGTGCTTTGTTCACTCCTCTTCTTGTTGCTACTTTCAAGAGAATCAGTTAAGAGTCTCACATGGTTAGAGTGATGTGACTATACTAGCACATTGTGTCCCTACGAACGACACTATGAAAATCTCATATGAAAAGAGAAGAAGAACTGGGTATGAAAGAGGGCGACAACAAGGAAACTCTTATCGCGTACCGTAGTCTTTAGGCATTGCATAGTCGTGAATGCCATATAGCTATTCACTATAGGAAGATTCTCACTCTATTATACTCGCACGAAGAAGTGTTCGAAAGACACACAAAAGAGAAGAAGAACTTTTTTCATGGTATGAAAGAGTGGGAAAGCCCTCGACTATCTTCTTTATAGTGAGATGTCGACGTCGCTATCGCTTTATCGAGTGGCTTTAAAGAGAATAAGAAAAGAAAGAAAAGAGAGTGGCACTTTGATGTGCTTTGTTAAGTGCTCTTTTCATCTTATCTTTTCGCACTCGACTCTGTCTTTCGAAAAGAGAATCGACAACACACAACACTGACATAAAAGCACTGATCATATTATCTATGAAGAGAATGTGCGATCGCCGGCGCCAAAAGCTAATCAAGAGACTCTGAAGCGAGAGAGAGGAAGCACGCTCCGCTGGAAAAAGTGCCATGACTTGGCAGAGCTTCTACGGACTGAAAGACCTCTTTCCAATAGTTGAGTGGTACGTACATTCCTCTTTCTATACTAGCCCAGACTAGCTGTCTCAATAAGCTAAGGACAGGGACGTGTCCTCAAGAAATGGAAGCCTCTTTCAACGCGTTCTAGCGGTCTCCCCTTGCATAGAGCGATAGGATCCGAAATCCGAAGAGTCGTCTCTTTCAGTCCCTTCATACTCTTAGTAGATAGAGCGAGACTCTTAATAGATAGAGCGAGCGAGACTCTGCCCCGTCGCCGTAGTTATCACATTATCGCACCCTACCCTTCTGTCGAGCCCGTCGTCCCTCGGACCTTCCCGGCATTATTAACCAGGAAAAATTCGACAATTTTGTCTTTTTTTCTGCTTTTTTTCTTTCCCCAGGGCAATAGTATCATATTAACATGGAATCCGTATAAATGGCCCCAAAGGCCATGTTAGACAAAATACTGCTGATGGTGCATACCGTAGTCGTGAATTACGAAACTACCGCGAGCAGATTATTACCAGTATTATTGCGTGAATGGCATTCAAAACGGAGAAAGATCTGCCATTATCACTCGCCCCATGAACTATTCAAAACTACGAAAGATCTACCAAATACAATACAAGACTTTTCTCACTCGGCCCAAGCAGATTACAGCGTGAATGGCTATGAAAAACTAAGACTACGAAAGTACAAAGATCTACTCTCAGCGGATTACAGCTAACATATTAAAAACTACGAAAGCCATTACTCTACCCCTCTCTGGTCGTGAATGGCACGCACCATAATGCTGATGGGCCCTAAATTACGGTAAAGCGAGCCATCTAAAGATGCCCTTATGGTCGGAAATAAGCCTATCGGGTCTACCCTCAGCGGATAATTACCAGTATAGTTGCTAACATGGCTATTCAAAACGGAGAAAGATCTGACCCTTATGGTCGATCCCTCAAATACTCTTGTAGTCGGCCCAAGCAGATTATTACCAGTATTATTGCGTTCATGGTATTTCATTCAAAACGGAGAAAGATCTACCCTTATCAGTCGAGCTCTATCTTATTCTACAATCTCCCTTAAGGTCGATCCCTCAACTATTGTTACACTCGGCCCTCTCCTTATCAATATTAGTCGAGCTCTATCTTTCTCTACGATCTCCCAATAGTTTGACTCGACTTTT
>JBBMJZ010012839.1:0-27229 GCA_037833815.1 Zingiber zerumbet | reverse complement strand
GGCTCCCTTAAGGTAATCATGGCACTTGTAGTTTATTATGATTTGGAGCTACATCAAAGGGACGTAAAGACTGCATTCCTTAACAAAGACATAAAGGAGTCTATATATATGGTCCAACAAGAGAACTTTGATCTAAAGATTCAAAACACCTAGTATGTAGATAAAAGAAGTTCATATATGATTTAAAACAGACATCCCATCAGTGATACCAGAAATTTAATCAAGTAATTACCTCATTTGGATTTAAAGAGAACCCCGTTGATCCGTGCATATATGTCAAGTTTAGTGGGAGTAAGTTTGTTATACTTGTTTTGTATGTGGACGATATATTGCTTGCGAGCAATAATAAGAGTATGCTACATCAAACCAAGTCATTTCTATCTAGTAATTTTGAAATAAAAGATCTTGGTGAGACATCCTTTGTTTTAGGCATACAAATCTATCTTGATTGTTCAAGAGACATTCTTGGACTTTCACAACAAGCCTATATTGAAAAGGTTCTTAAAAGGTATAATATTTTGAACTGTATACCTGGTGACACACCTATGTTAAGAGGTAACAAGTTCAGCTTGCAACAGTGTCTACGGCTTGAACTTAAAATAAAGGGCATTGAGCAATTCTCATATGCGTCAGCAGTCAGAAGTCTCATGTATGCATAAGTTTGTACACGACCAAATATAGCATTTATAGTAGGAATGTTAGGCAAATATGTTAGTAACTCATGACCATCACACTGGAAAGTGGTAAAAAGAGTGATGTAGTATTTGCCAATAATGGGATTTGGCTGCGGAACTTCATCACAGTATTGCAGATTGTTGATGGCATTGACAGACCATTGAGAATTTACTGTGATAATAAAGCCGTCGAACTTTATGCCAAAAACAATCGTAATTCGTCGAAGTCTAAACACATTGACATCAAGTTTTTAGCGGTTAAAGAAAGAGTTCAGAGTTGTCAGATTATGATAGAGCACATCAGCATAGATTCCATGTTGGTCGATCCACTCACTAAAGGCTTAGTGCCTAAGGTGTTTCATGTGCATGTTGTAGATATGAGAGTCCTTTTTATGGAAGAAGAACTCATCTAGTAGGAGTATGTATTTATTGCGATATGTTGATTAATAAAGACAAACATTTATTTTGATTATTATATGTACTTAAAGTTCAAAACATTAATGAAAATTTATATGTTTGTTTGACAATCTGACTATGATATCATTATTTACTGTTGTTATTTAGCATTTGATGTTTGTAAATAAGATATAGATTCCTTTTATAATCATATAGTTTAGATCATGATTTGTTATTACAGTTTAGCATAGAGTATTTTGCAAATATGATCTGACCTCTTTTGAGGTCATCTTAGGACCAGTTGAAAATTAACATGTACTGATCATATTTCATGTAATTTTCACTCTACACATCTACATCTCGATCTATGTCATTAATAACATTGGTATTGTGATTACTGTTGGATCTTGTTACAATCATATACAGTAGCTATGACCTCTTTAGTCCTATACTAATAAAGTTAATGGACCAGATTGTTTGCAGGGGGTATCTTGTACGCATAAAGTTTGATATCAACTAAAATTTTACTTGTATTCTACATACAACTCACATATAGCCCAAGTGGGAGATTGTTGGATATAATTATCCCTATTAGGTGGGCTTATTTGTAAGTTGTATATGTGAATACGATTTGAACACTTTAAAGTGATCTAACTTATGCTTATTGGGTTCGGTTATTGGATGTAGATCATGTATGAGTAGAACCTTTAGTTCTGCATCTATTATCATCTATATGTTGATAATAGATGTTCAGTATATATATGGATTTATAGTCTCGCATATATTATTATCTATGGGTTGATAATAGATGTGCACTATATAATAGGTTGGTCCCGAGAGGATTAGGGCATCTTTGAGACGTCTCTTCGTTCCCCATTGGCAAAGAAGATTCGGCGTCGTCAACCCTAACTCCTCCGAAAGGCCAACCTTCTTCTCCTCCTTCTTCTTCCGCAGGATTATTGGATCGACGAGATTTACACGAAGAACAATGACAATTCCGTTGCATTCAGATTCTTTGTAATTACAGTACTTACTTTTTTATGTCATGTTCTCGATGAAATGAAGATTCATGCTTATATGTTCTTATTTTTTCTATTCGAATTCTTATTTTGATTATCTAGAATTCATGCGGCTTAGGTTTTACGAGAACCATCAGTTTATACTTATTTAGTCAACCTCATGTCTATATTAATACTCACTGATTGTTGTCTTCACATAACAATCAATTGAGTATTTGTTGTAGCAATGATAGTTTCTATTACCACACTACGTTTCGCTTGCTACTTTAACTTACCTCCAGTTTCAAGATTGCTATGCACTAGCTAGAAGTCATCGGATAACTGCTAATTTAATGGAAACTAAAGAACAAGACATGATATTTTAGAGGACAAATAAAAACATGTTTACTTTAGGAGGGAAAAAAGTACATGTCAGGTTAATGCTGGACGTCGATGCTGATGGAGGCAGTAGATCAAAGCCTTGGTGAGGCTTTAATGGGAAGCAGAGGTGAGGGAGGTGGTGTCGACTGATGGAAGTGGCGGTGGATCAAAACTTTGGTGAGTCTTTAATGGGAAGCAGAGATGAGGGAGGTGGTGTCAGCACCGATGTTGGTGTCGGCACTAATACTGGTATCGGCACCAATGCTGATAGAGGCACTGGATGAGTGCGCGAGGCAAGGTGGAGGTTGTGTCGGCGAATTTGTTGTGGAATTAGTTTGATGAGATGAAATTATGATTATATTTGATATATTAAATCTTAGAGTTAGAATGTAATCTATATTATATGTTATTATTCTTATAATCAAGATTATACAAATTTATTATTTTTAATAATTTAAATTATACTTCATTACAAATTTAAAATTATATTAAATAAAATAATTAATCTTAGAAGGTCTTAATTGTATCTCTAGTGATATTTGAACCTCATGGTATAGAAAATCCGTTTCACCTCTTGCATCATAACCCGGGCCTATTTAATTGCACTTAATTAATCCATAATTCATCATTAAACACTTAATTAATTGCAATTATGTTTTTTTTTGTTTTAATTAAATCAGTCATCAACTGCTCTGTTCAGCTGTGGACCTTGAAGCCGGTTGATAAAACCTAGAACAGCCATGGCCGCAGCTGAATCGAAGGACCAGAAGAAGCAACGAATCTGCAGCGCACGCTCGATTTCCATCTCTTCCAACTTCGATCAAGATGCGAAGCTTCAGTAGCGGTGAATAAGCGCAGGTCAGATGATCCAACCGAAGAGAATCAAGATGCTATCCAAGAGGTCAGTCATCATAATCCTCGTAGTTTGCTCCACCTTGTCGATCCTCAAGCTGTATACATTAGCTCCCAGCGCCTCAGGGTTCGGGGATCCCTCTTCCTCCTCGCCGCCCAGGGATTTCCCTGACTCGCCCCACAAAATCGATCGAGATTTACTCAGCCCGAAGGAGTATCAGCTTCTCTCCGACCTGGTTGCCGGCAGAGCCCCCTGCAATCTACTATTTTTTGGACTCAAGAAGCAGTTTCTTGCTGTGGCTGCTTTGAATACCGGAGGCATCACTATCTTTCTGGAGGATGATTTAGAGAGACTCAAAGCTAAGGTGCCCAAAGGGATTGGGATCTACCTGGTCAAGGGACATGAGAGAGCCGGCACGGCGTATGAGTTGCTTGAACATGCCAGAAAGCACCCTTCTTGTACGCTGCAAGGGGGTCTACTAGCTGGATCTGAGTGTAGGCTTTCAATCAAGAAGCTTCCGGAGGCTGTACAAAGGAGGAAATGGGATGTGGTTGTGGTTGATGGACCGAGCGGAGACCAACCTGAAGCGCCGGGAAGGATGGGGGCGATTTATACAGCAGCCCTTCTTGCACACAAAGGAGTCAAAACAGATGTTTTGGTTCATGATACTGACCGCATGATCGAGAAGTGGTACTCATGGGAGTTCTTGTGCCATGAGAATTTGGTTTCTTCCAAGGGAAAATTGTGGCATTTTAGGATAACAGCAAACTCCAGTTCTGATAATTTTTGCTCCCAAGCTGCAGTTCAGATTCTGTAAGACAAGACAGATCTCAACACTTCCATTGATTTAAAGCTTTTGGGATAATGGCCCGAGATTGATGTAGGTGATCGAGGAGTGATTTGATATGGCACTGAGGTTTGTTAAGTTTGATATTGTATGATTCAATTTCTGAATACACAGTTGAGTACAGTAGTCAAGTTCATTTGACCAAATAAATATCGTGGGCTAGAAATGTTTGCTGCATGAAAATGCTTTTTGAGCTATCATAACCTGCAAAATCCAGGTAAGGTGTTTCTTTAATATAACCTGCACAAGGATACATATCTTGTGGGAAGTCCGAATCAATAAGAATTAAATCAAGTTTTGGCAATTTGCAACCTTTTAGTTTCATGTTAGGCTCTAGTTGCATTCCAAAAATACTAGTAACTCAACTTATACATATGGAATCCCTTGTGTGGTAAATATTTCATCACGTAGGACCATGTCGTCATGTTGTCTCGTGCAGATGATACTACTATTTTTGGTGTTATTAGATATCTTCATTCTCTGCTTATTGTTCATTCAATGGCAATTCATTTCTAGGATAGAGATGTATGCCTTGAATTATGTCATATGAGCTGGAACTTAAAGTCCTTGCTTAGATTTCAGTTTTGTTTGTGTTAATTGATCTCAACTTATGCGATAGATGCCTAGGATATAAAAATATGTCTTGCTTCTCATTTATGCCAAACTAATGTGATTATGATATTACCATTCGTTTGAACTAATCTACTTCAGTTTCTCAATCCTTTGAAGGTTGGTTATACATGGTTTTGTAAGTTTATATTTACTTGGGAATTTCCTTTTCTCAATTCCCTTCCTGCTATCATGCTCTCTACAGAGTTGGCGATTATATTCCACAAGCTCATGAAATGTGTCTACTTTCACAAAAATAATAAACCAAACAAGAAAATTTAAAATATTCATGATCTTATCATATCATGTGACAACTATGCAAAAACCACATCAACTTAGTCATTACACCTAAAGATTTAACATTTATACCTACTTGTTGAATTGTGTGTCTTTGTTCAATACAAAATCATTTGAACTTTCAAATTCTCAATAATCATGTAAATTTGCAAACATTAGTTATAATAGTCAGAGCTGATCTAATCAATACTACTATTTTTGGTGTTATTAGATATCTTCATTCTCTGTTTATTGTTCTTCATTCAATGGCGATCCATTTCTAGGATAGAGATATATGCCTTGAATTATGTCATATGAGCTGGAACTTGAAGTCCTTGCTTAGATTTCATTTTTGTTTGTGTTAATTGATCTCTATTTATGCGATAGATTTCTAGAATATAAAAATGTCTTGCTTCTCATTAATGCCAAACTAACGTAATTATGATATCACCAGTCTTTTAAACTAATCAACTTCAGTTTCTCAGTCCTTCGAAGGTTATACATGGTTTTGTAAGTTTATATTTACTTGGGAATTTCCTTTTCTCAATTCTCTTCCTGCTGTCATGCTCTCTACTGCTACATCTAAAGATTTAGCATTTATACCGACTTGTTGAATTGTGTATCTTTGTTCAATACAAATCTTTTGAACTTTCAAATTCCCAATAATCATGTAAATTTGCAAACAGTAGTTTTAATAGTCAGAGCTGATCTAATCACAAAATCAAGCCAAGAAGGCAAGTGAATGAGCCATTTGTCCTGTAATAGCAATACCAAACATAGAGAGAACTTGTTGGAACTCCATTTAATCAATGTTCAGGAATTAGAATTATTGTAGAAACAATGCAAAGGTGAAACAACCGTTCTAGTCCTTTGTTCAATCACTCTGAAGAATCAAGTATCAATCTAAGGATCACGCTTCGCATGGTGTCTAGTTTGAACTTCAGATAAAAGCTCACAAAAATCAGAACCAATAGAAGAAAGATAATGGAATATTGTCTTTGATTAACTTCTTACTATAACACAGTGCTATTGCTTTGTAGAGAGAAATTTTGTCATGTTAAGCCTGCTTAAGCTTTCATTTGTTCTCAGGTACAACTTTACGAAGATCCTCCTGTAGTTCTGTTGTTAGTTATCTAGTTTGAATCCCTCTTACTCCTAAACAGAGACAATATTACAGGTAGTGTTTTTAGTTGACGAAGATTTCCTCAAGTATTCATGTTCTCTTTCTAAAATTCCCTTGGATGAGTCTTCACAGAAAGAGAAATTTAAGCAGGTGAGTTTCTGCAACACAGGTAGCTTGCAGAAACAGTTGTTTTATGTTTTCTGGAGTTTGAATACTCCAATGATTAACAATCTAGGTTTTGTACTGACTTGAGCTTGGTCGAGCTCAAACAGTAGGAACATGAGTTTGGTTGGAACTCGATTCGACCTCGGCCCTTCTCATGGTGCAGGCTTAAACTGAAACCCCTTTTGTAGTGTGATGGGTCGAAACTGAAGTGTGCATGAGTTTTGCTAATATGGTTGATTGAAAAGCTATTGATAAATAGGATAAATAAAGTACCACTGCAAACAATGAGCTTTTACTATGTTTTGTGATCGGATGAACAAGGAACATAGAAAATTCTGGTACTTGGCATTTCATTTGGAATTTAGGATTGAAGTGGCAAATGACTTGTATTTAATAAAATCAGTTTACTTATATGAATACAATTGGTTATATAATTCCATAAGCCTGGTAGAAGAGATTAAATTACTTTATTTAAAAATCTTAAAGTTTAAAAATATAAAAATTTTAAATAATCAAACAATCAAGCCATTTGAATTAAAGTAAAATTTATAATAAAAAAAATTAAGTTTGATTAATCATCTCAACAGCTAGACTCAGTTTGGCTTAATTATTTTATCAAACTTGTTTGAATATTATGTAGTTGTAATTCATCTAGGCTAGTTTACCAACTTAATTCTATAATTTTTAATAAATTTATTTATTTATTTTTTACTTTAATTAAACTTTATCCGATAAAAAAAATTGAGATTGAGCGCATCAAATTAAAATTCACTTGGACAAAACAGGCCCAATTATGAACCACTTCCCGGCCCATCTAAACTCCGATCCCTCACTCTATAAAAATCCACGTTCCACTCTCTTCAACCAAACCCTAGCGGCCAGTCGATGCTTCAAACTCGGATCTCTTCTTTCTCGTAGCTTTTTCAGTCTCTTTCAAATATCTCCTTCTTCCTGCGTTTTCTCTTCCCTTCTTCTTAGTCGATTGCTGGCAAAGTGGCGTCCACCTGAAGCAGATCGCCATGGTCGAACACCTCTTGAGGCCAGCCAAAGCTAGCCATCGACCTATGACCGAGCGGACTCTTCTTTTCCGCACGAGCCTCGCTCTTGTAAGGATTCGATACATATCTTGTCTCCGATGGTGCATTGTCTCTATTTCAACTGGTTTTTGAGAGGATGCCGAGCTATTTGCGCAGATAACTGCGATTTATTGTTTGCTAAATCCTTCGCACCCATCGGCTTTTATTTTTTTGACGATCTTTTTTTCTTGATTCGTAAAACATTGAGGATTTTTTTTTTTTTGCGACTTTACTGGAAATAGTAATCTGGATGAAGAACCAGGCATAGTCAGGTAGCTGCCAGTGATCGATTGGCGTGATACAGTTACATGCCTGGCAAATCAATGTTGCCCCATCGTTACACGTGACACTTCTTTTTTCCGTGCTTATGTGCTACATCTGGGCAGGACATCGTTTATTTCCGGGAAACTATTCAGATTATAATTTCCAGTTATCTGTGTTTGTTTGGTGAAATAACTTGTTGGATTTATCTTTCAGATTAGACTCTGGTGACAAGAACAAAATTTCATCTGAGCTATGAATTGAACGTATCAAAAGAGTGTTTCTAACTTCATAGGTTTTGATTCGTTGATAACTAATCTGTGTTGCATGCTCTATGTTTGAAAAAACAGTTGAGTTTCAAGTCCCCCCTTTATGTAGCTCCCTATACTAAGCGGGTTACTCTTAGCGAGTGATTCTTGATTTATTTTGAAGATAGGTTAGAAATTTTTAAAGGATATAGTTCATCATTTTAGAATTAGTTGGTATAAATGGTATACGGATGCTAATTAAAAACACATTAGTTAACCAGTCAATTTCATATTGTAGTAAATTCAATGTATAAAAATAGGATGGGATGTTCTTTTAATAATAAATTTAAAAAAGACACTATATTTTTTTTATTTATCTGATTTTGTCTATTTTATATTCTTTTAAAACATTTTTTGTAAAAAAAATTAAGATTGTGGTCTGGCTTATGTCGGTAAAGTTTATTTTTTACCCACCGAGTATTTAGAAAATTTATGTGATACAGCCGACTCGAGGAATTTAATAGAATTTTACTCGCAGGGTTTGTATTAAATATAAAAAAAATAATAATCTAAATTAGTTTTATTGATTATTTCTGGGGTGATTGGTTCAATTTTACGGAAGTTTTTTATCATTAGTATAAATTAGAAAGTGCATGTAGCAATCAATTTAAAAGCTTAGATTACGTTTCTCATTTGGAGTAAAAATTTTTATAAATATATTTTAGTTGGGATTAAATGATTAGTAATGCTAAGACTTTAAGATTGTGTTATAAAAAAAATTTAAATTAACAATGACATATATGGGTTGTTAATAGGCTCATCAAGCTGAATTGTACGAGGTTCTAGCTTGGCTCGATTAGTTTTTCTCTAAGTTTGGGTTTTGAGTTTTAATTCGTAAGTTCGAGTTTGATTTACAATGAAATTAAAGACTTCGTGAATGAATTGAGTTTGGCATGAAAATAGCTTTTTAAAAAAGTAAGCATGCTTAGTTTGAGTTCATTAAACAAGTTTTGGTTTGAACTTGTTAGGCGTGAAAATCCCTAAGGTGAAAATCAAACGCTTATCATGAAATTTATCTATAAAAATGAATAATAAAAGCCACAACTTGTAGTCAAAATTATAATAAACTGACCACAAATAAGATTGGTATCCACGCTAATGACGTCACAATAGAACTCACGGTGTCAGTAAATAATCAAATATAAAAATGTCAACAAAAGAATTGATCTCAATCAAAAAAATGTCAATTGGTCGAACACTCAAACTTTAGAAGCAAACAATGCAAGAAAAAAAAAAAGGCGTTGTAAACCACAAAATAGAAAAAGGAAGTGGAATATAAAGAAAGTAAAAACTAGCTTGGATTACGGCGATCAAGGATTGTTGATGCCGGACTCTTGGGGATTTGATTTGGAGATTAGGGATTGGACTGTTGTTCAATCTGACAACGAGGGGATGAGTCGTCACGAGGCCATGGTGTAGGTTAGGATTTAATGATAGCAATCTGTGCACAGAAGAGAGAATAATTTTTATTTTTCATATTGGTAGTGAACATGTTCACTAACACGTTCAGCCTTGAAATGATCATGTAAGTTCATGAATCAAATATTATTAAGTTCTAAGACTTGATAATGTATTTGAGATTGAAATCATGCTTGAGCTTGACTTGTTAATTTAATTGAGCGAATTTGAATGATTTTTTTTTTTTTTCAAATCGAGATTCAAATGACTCGTGTGGCTGAATTTGTTTACACCCCTACTCACTCTAGTTCACTTGTCAGTAGTTTGGAAGAGAACCAGTTATTAGGAAAGAGAGACAGTTAACCGGTCAGCTGATTCAAGGCCAGTCATTGTGTTAGATCAGGTTGGTGAGGTTGACGGAGGATCTTACCTGTCTGCCTATTTTGATCTTTGGTTTGCAAGATTTTGACGCTTGCAGAGATTTGGCCATTGCTGAACGGAGTTGCTCAACTTTGCCGCCCGAGAAAGAGTGTCCGGGTATAGATTCCAACTGTGCTTGTGAGATAGTTGGCCATGCAAGTGCTGGCCTGGGCACGGCCTATTTCTATCTCTCTATTGCAAGTTACAACTCAACCTGCATCTGAAGAAAGTCATATGCTCAGTTATGTTTGGAACAGATTTTCATATGATGCACAAGTGTTGAACAGGAGATATCAAAATCTCAGTTCAAAGGTATTGATACTCCATTCAGAACCAGCCAATCCAAAGCTGCCTCAAACATAACTTCATTGACTAGAATTATATGTTTACAACCCATAATAAAGTGAAAAAAAAAACCTATGTTTTTGCCAAGATTATAATAAAGTGACCAAATTAAACAGAGGCTTGGTGTGGGTAACTGTCATACTGTGCAACAACAGATTATGCAAAGCCAGTGAGTCGTATTTACAAACAAAATACATGTTTTTTCTTTTGGAAAATCAGGCTTTTCCTGGATTAGCTTGGCTCTCCTTGCTTTACAAAATTAGCTGCCACTGGGCTTCTAAAAATCAATCTTGTAAACCTCCATGGTGTTGGAAGTAGACACTAATTTAATCTTTAACATTCAAGTGTAAAATTGCGGCAATATGTAAAGGCAATCTTAATCTTGATTAGTTTGTTTACTCAGATCCACTGCTGCCCAAACTGACAGTCTCCGTATCCTTATCACAGCTTGTTTCGACTATTTCCATTTGTTTCACCTTTTCAAGCTGCCTTAAGAGATCCAACCTCTCTGGTGCGTATGTGGATGGAATCTGTCAAACAGACCAATCTTTTCAGTGCCTGAGTAGCCAAACATTCTGGGAACTGCATTCAGTAGATAAACAAAATACACATACCAGAGCAGGTACATATCTTTGGATGAAGGCCAGCATAGCAGCGTGCCCGACTGCAGTAACCTAACCAACAAATTACCAGTAAGTAGATTGCCAGTAAAAATTAACCAAAACTGAAAACTGCAGTATCTATCAGCACAATCTTTAAACACAGGTTTGTGCCATCAGCAAAAGATTCATGAAATGTAGATCAAATGCAGGAAACGTTAGCAGGGGAGAACGATGCCAATGAAGTGGATTAATCTAGACAACTACAGCACTATCCGTGACAGCTTATGCAAACATGACTTGGGATGTTCAGTTTCAATGCGATACTACCACTGGGAAATCAATATGGAGATTCTGATGTTTATGGGAAATTAGAATCCTTATGGAGCCTAATTAATGCGCAGACTGTTTCAGGAAAAGCGCAAATTGCTGGAATGTTTGTGGCAGCATGAGCATCAGCGACCAGTGAATCTCAAACTTGTGAAAGAAAAGAAATCAGATAGTGAATATGATGGAAATGTAAAGTTTGAGGTTTAGCTTACTGGAAGAAGCATCAGAAACCCAATTGGAATAACAGATGCCAAGTCAGTTAAAGTTCTTCGAAGAGCCTTTTTCTCTTTCTCCGTGAGTTCATCTCCGCTAGCCCCTCTTTTTAACAAGGCCACAGCTGCTGACACATCTATGGCTAACAACTGTGTTCCTTGCCAGACATCCTGCAAGAATGTTGAAAGAATTCACAAATGTAATCCTTCTTCACAACTCTAATTATTTAAATGACAAATACATAATAAAAATATTTATTGTTGGATGAGTTTTCCAATTTCTAAGACCTTTTTTTTTTTAAAAAAAAGACTTGCAACATTATATCAAAACAATTGCCTACAAATTTCATCCGGAGCATTTCCTACTGTATTGCTTGTATCGATTGTAAGGAACAAAACTCTACCTTCAAATCAAACAATGGCAAATCAAACTAAGAATATTTCTACCACCCAATATAACATCACTATAAATGTTATTATGCGCAATAAAAGGAACAAGACAGGCCACAAAAATATCCAAGGGGAAATTCAAAGGCAATCTATTTCACAAGCTAGTTAAGAAATCCTGGTATCGATAGCATCCAGCAAGAACGACGAGCACTTGACTGTGTTGCATGGGTAGTATTAAATGCAGCAATAGTGTTATGTGACTGATTGCAAGCCCGAGGTTAAATAGGACAAGGTATGAATTGGAGGTAATTTAAACGTAGGTAAACTTACTAGAGAAATAACTTGTTATACTAGCTAAAATAAAGTAGTCTACACACATGCACTCGCTAAGACACCCACATTTTTCCTCTGGTCATCAACTCGTATTCATTAAAGAAACTGAAGTACAATCAAAGAAGTTTTGGGGAAATACCGTGGTAGTCTCTTTAATCTTTGTCAGTGATTTGGCAACGATATTTTCCTTTTCTGGCGCAGGAACTAATATGTGATGCTTGTTTGGAGATGCCTGCTTGCCTTTTTTATCTGTAAAGTCAGGTTGCTAGAGAAGTATATAGAGTCGTTAGCTGAAACAAAGGGAAAGATTGAAAAAAAAAAAGTATTTAAGTTTATTTGACAATTTTGAAACATAAAATAAAAAGGCATTTGAAAGTCAGAAAAAAACTAAAGCGTACAATCCGAATCCATATTTAAATTTTCACAAGATTGAAGATGTGCCAATTCTTGTCAGAGAAGAACAATTCTTTATTTTCCAACACCTCAATGGAAATCATGAAATTGCGGTGTTGCAATTAGTGGCAAGCTACCTAATATGCGATAAACATTGTCTCTATGTCCATTACCAAATCTATAACATATCCATAATACTCCATATCTATACGTATGGCACATCCATGTCAGAATAGCTTCACCACAAATGCGGCTAATATCACACCTAACTACACTGTGATATGCAATTCTACTAAATGAGAGGATTCTATCAAAAATATTTGGATATACTAGTCAGTTACCTCCTCATTCTTCGTTTCATCTGTACTTCTTTGAACCCTCCTCTCAAGCTCAATTAATTCATCCCTTAGCAGTTTGAAGCGGCGTATCTCATTTGACTCCTCGTCTAGGTTATCTATGTTGACACTGGAGACCTGCAGAAGATTTACTTCTGTAAGTAATGCATAGAGCAAAAGCAAATTATTTCTAATGTTTGCATTAGCAGAATATACACTACATATTAAGTAACCAAGCTATAGATATGCAAGAAATGGACACATTTTGGCTCCCCAATGAGATTAAAAAAAAAAAAAACAGCCCAGTGCACGAAGCTCCCGCCATGCAGGGTCCCGGGGAAGGATTCAATGTACGCAACCTTACCCTGCTTTTTGCAAGAGGCTGTTTCCAGAATTCGAACCCGTGACTTTTTGGTCACATGGCAACAACTTTACCGTTGCGCCAAGGCTCCCCTTCTGGCTCCCCAATGAGATAAGTTGGATAATATTACCCATCAAACTATTAACTGTGGACTACAATACTATTAATACAAGACAGCATCTATACAATCCTTGATTCACACATAATGACAGGATCCCATAAAAAGGCAAATTAAGGAAAATTAACTAAAATCTGATAAGACATATGAGCTATAACAGAGGGAAAGTGAATAAAATTTCCCGTGATCTATGTCTTGCCTTCTGTTTAGAGAAAGCCTAACACAATATCTTCCACATGATAAAGTTGTTATTGATGACTGGATTATGAGAGTGCTCAATGAGTTACTCATAGAATATTCACATAAAGAAATTTTAAAAAATGAATTCCTAGACAAATTTAATTGAACAATTTCTTAAAGGAGCAATTACATAATTTAAACAACAACAAACAAGAATAAGCAAAACTATGAATAAGAACAAATGAGAGGATTGATTAAGTTGGATGGATTGATGATGGGATGAATGGATGAGATTTTTTTTCCTTTGTGCTGTTTACTATAGATAAATGGATCAAAGAATAGATAAAAAACCAAAATAAAATAAAACATAGATCCTGCCACAGTTCATTCGATTCTGATTTGGGGCATCAAAAAAGAGAGATGGGAGGATCAAATAAAACCTATTTTTTTTCAAGATTATTTACTACGTCATACCACCTAAAATATGCTTTTAGAAGCTTTTGTAATCCAACCATATCCCTCTATTCAACTCTCCCTTCAAACCCTCCTCTCATTTGTCTAATTCTAGATTGCATCTTTTTATTTATTCCCACAAATACAAATTAGTTACTGGACAAACCTTTCTTTCTTTATATATATATATCTATTTGCATGATTTGCGGCCTTTTACCCCTTCAACTACAGTTCACAAAATATAAATAAATGTCAAAAGACACACGAATGACAACCGAACTAGGTTCTGGCTAGTTATCACAGTCTGAACGAGATAAAATCAACTTGGTAGTACCTGGTCTTGCCCATAGAAAAAAAAATGGGGCTGTCATGGTAAGACAACCATGATAATAGATTAAATCAAGGTTCAAAATTTCGAGCCATGTCGGAATCTCGGTCTTGATTAGAATGAAACTATTTCGATATCACGCCAACATTTTGATGTATGGTGCCAGTGGCAAACTAAAGTGAATGACTAATGGAGAAGAAGAAAAAGAAGATAAAACAACTATAGACTTAAATGAAAACATTACATTTCAATAATGCCGCTCGGTATGGTACAAAATTTGAAAACATGGATTAATTCAATGCAACAAAAGCAAAACTAACACTTGTAGAGTTGTATGAAAGACGTAACTTTGCTTGTGAGTTATGCTGTGCACACATGAAATGCATATAGCAATAAAAGGGAATATTAGCAAATAAAGGGAGCACAAATATCTGAGTTTTCACATACGCTCAGATCAGCTTCTACTTGTTCTTGCTTGTTTCGTTTATTTGAAATTGGAATCAAGATTCTCCAAAAACCATGAGGTTTCCTAACCAAAATGATATGAAAAGGTACAACAATGTTAGTATGAAAATGCAAGAAAAAAGCAATAATTTGCAACAAGTTGAATACCATGTATTTGATAAAGTCAAAATTTACAAATAATCAAAGTCTAGATACAAGCAACTCACACATCATCAGGTTTCCGAATGATTGTGTTTTCACTTGAATTATCTGATATCCTTCCCAGTCTACTGGTAGAAGCCAGTGAGCAATCATCACTCTGGAAGTAATCAGAGAGTACAATATTTTTCAGCCATGAAGTTTATAAAAGAAAATTTTCCAGTTGACATAAAAATTCAATCTCATAATCAGTGTTGATGAAGAGAAGAAAGATTAACACAATATTAATATTTAGAACTTAGATATTTTATTATTGTTGTATAAAAAGGAATACAGCATGTGCATTTAGAAGCTCTATATTAAATAATTTAAATAAAACTAGGTCATCATACTAGGCAATGCAATGATTAAGTTAGCATTTATATTTTACCTAACATTCCATAAGCTGGAACATACCCACCATACCCAACTTGTTACATAGAAACATAAATTAAGTTGAAGGAAGAAGCTTGGTGATTAGGCAAAACCATAAGCTATTTATTTCAATCTTACATAAATAATAACATCATAATCATCAAGCCATGTTTGTCCTAACTATTAGGGGTTGGCTATACATAAATTTTATCCAACCATTGAGCTTTATGTGACACTATATCACTAGTAATTTTCAAAATTTGGAACTTAGTACTAACAACAACTTGCTAGCCAAAAACTTGAACAATGGCCATGGATGGAACTTAGACTTCATAAACCTTGAAAGAGAAAGTAAAATACAGAGACTGGTTTAAATATACTTGGTGATGCATTGCTGCTGTGATCAATGAGTATATTAAATTTAACCAGAGATCATTCAAGTGCCATGAAGGCAAAAATTACTCTTATTGGAACTTGAATAATGAAATAGTTCATAGAAACCAGCAGGAATTCCAAACTATTATGTATTTAACAAAGGAAAAAGTCCTAAAAGGGCCCTATTCTCTAAAAGTGCACCTTAATAAGGCCTCTTATATTTAAAAAAAACACTGTTGAGGCCCCAGGAAAATATACGATTCCAGATATACTCTCATACAATCAAGCTCTTTGAGTGGTAAAATAGGAATATTGTTTTCCACTGGGCTCTAATAAATCAAAAAGAAGCCGTGACTCAGCTTTTCTGAAAATCAAGGGGCATTTTAGGGCTTCTTGCTCTAAAATTGAGCTTCAATTGCAATAACATTTTGGTTTCTAAAAAATAGGACCCAAATAAAACCTGAAATCATTGTATATATATATATATCAGCAACAATCTAGACTTCCACGTTTAAAATTATAAAAACCTACCTCGTAAGAATTAACTTCCAAAATTTTACCTGTTCTAATGAAGCAGCCTTTGCTCTAAATGACGCCTCAAGAAATTCTGCCTCTTTCTTAAGTTTCCGTATTCTCTCGAGGTCAGAACAAGCAGCTCTCAAATGTTCTTTTCCACGACTCAATTTGGACAGGTGTAGTTCTTGGAGTAAATCTTCTAATCTTTTTAGGGTTTCTTCAACATTTTCAAGTGTCTGCAGTCATTAATGAATCTTCATCAAGAACTCAAAGTTAAAAGAATATGTTGATTACATCATTACACAGCCAACACCATAGTCATTAATGAATCTTCATCAAGAACTCAAAGTTAAAAGACTGCTGATTACATCACTACATAGCCAACACCAAGGCAAACGGATTAACTGAGAGCTTTGAAATCAAAGCAACAGAAATAATTAACAGGTGAAATCGATATAAAACTCTTAATGAAATGCATTCAAATTGGAATCATGTTGCACTGTTTAACAGTTAACAAAAACTTCAGATGGCAAGAGGACTTTTTGCTGTGCGTCACTGCAGACAATAAAATCATCAAGACCACCTATTTCCTTGCATGGAAATCATAGGAGTCAAGTGAACTGAGCCGGGTACCTGGCACAGAACCACAATTTCCATTTGTGAACTAGTTTTTTTACTGAATTGGACTGAAAGTACACTAGCTCCTATTTGGTCAGCTGAGCAGGACCAGTTAAAAATATATTCCTACATCTAGCAACAAAATTCCATGTTAAAATATTTTAATCAAGGCATCCAATGGGAACTAAAATTCATTATATATAGTGGATAGAAACCATCCAGTGAGTATGTTGTCTAATTTAAACGTACAATATCAACTTTTTCATTATTAACCAACAAGATACATTCAACAATTCTTAGCTTTCTATTTTCAAAGAAATGACATTGTGGTATAAACTACTCACACTGTAAAATGAAGCATTGGTAATTCCATTACAACACTGACAACTTATTTATCAACAAGTGCAGGTTTTACATTACACTACCAAAGTGAGAAAAAAACATTTATTTTTAGTTGATCTGAAGATAGCATGGGGCACAAATATTGATAATAAAGATATTATGTTATGATTGATACCTCATCAAAAGACTCTAACTCTAACTGATCCGATATCTTTGTTTCAAGTCCATGCTGAACTTCTCTAACATCCTCTCTTGAA
This sequence comes from Zingiber zerumbet, assembly GCA_037833815.1. Classification (NCBI taxonomy): domain Eukaryota; kingdom Viridiplantae; phylum Streptophyta; class Magnoliopsida; order Zingiberales; family Zingiberaceae; genus Zingiber; species Zingiber zerumbet. The sequence goes on along the minus strand of JBBMJZ010012839.1, from coordinate 9,942 downwards.
TTCCTGAAAGCCATTTCAAATGTTTAGTAGCATAAATGAAGGATACAAACAGTAATTACAGTTAAAACATCCATACAGAAAACAACATTACGAACTTACGTCAATATACCAAGTTGTATCATGCATTCTTTGAGCATACCATGCCTGTAACATGTAAATAAAAAATAAATAACAGCAAATACTCATGGAAGGAAAACAAGAATAATATCCATAAGAAATTTCACTAGTAAATTAAACTTGTAAGATGACTCCTGAATATTTTTGTCCATACCCTCCAGAAAGGAATCGAGCTGCCTTTATGTGTGATGGGTTCTCAAGCCACTTACTGTACTTTATAAAACTTGTTACCCAGTAAGAGCAGACATTTAAAACTTGTGAAATAGATTCTGTTTTAGAATCATCTTCCTGATTATCTTTATTATCACTAGTTACATTAGATATGGTACCATGATAAAAGGGTAACCAATCCAGCTCTTCACAAACTACCTACGGAATAAAATAACACAGTCAAAAGAGTCAAAACCAATGTGATATCAAAAAGGGATTCAACTATGTTGTTAGATCTAACCTCCACGTAAAGCTGATAAGAACTAATTGATGAAAGCTGTGGATAATACAATACACTCCCACCTATAAGATACCTAGCAGAGGAAAACAACTTAATCAACCATACTGAAATATTACAAACCAGATGACAGATTTAACCAGCAATACAAATTAAATCGAAATTCAAATATCAACAAGGTGACAAGATTAATCCAGACCTTATGATACTTTCTATTTGTTCATCTGACACCTCTACACCATTTGAAGATAAAAATGATTGTGTACTTCTTCCCAAAGCAATAAAAAAACCAAATATAGCCAAATCCTTTTCCAATACCTGTAGAAACTTTGAATTTAATTGACGTGAAACAGTGAAGCAAACAAACAACGGCAAGAAAATTAGGATCCAATCATAAGGAAGCAATTGTCTTAGCACTGATTAAGTTTGGGATTGTCATAACCTAATAAAGAAAAGAAGCAGCATCCAGACATACAAGATGAATGGAACATGAGAAATGTGGAATAAGGCAATAAATACTACATTCTAGTTTGTGGCATAAAAAAACATGTGACATATAGAAAATGATTGTGAGGCAGTATAAGCAAGGTTTGTGTGAGAGCTAGAAATCTCACAGGACTAAATGTCTCAGTTTGCAATCTTTTAGGGTAAGAAATTCTCAGTTGCATACTTGCATTACCAAAAGCACATAGGTAAATACTTTTCTGACAGGCTGTTCTTTCATATTTCTATTTTAAAATTCAAGCAAACTGATAATACAATGAAGTAGCGTATCATCAAATTATAAGACTACAAAAACAGAGTGACCACAAATAGATAGATAAAATATCTGACAGTAAGAGTCTGAAGCTTCAGACCTCAATGCTCTCACATGTTGTTAGTCTAGACCATATCTTTTCCCTATCAATAGCTTGTTGCAGTTGTGTTTGCACAAGATCAATCCAAAAGGCCATCTCTTCAGCTCTGTGTTCATTATCAAATTCACCTATAGCAACTCTAGGACCAAAATGGAATAGGAATTCTCTGCGTAGGTCAATCTCCTTCATAGATTTATATGCTCTTTTTATTGGTAGAAAATCCAGAAGCAAATCCATGAATCTACCAGTAATGTCTAGCAACATAGATGAGAACTGTGAACAGGATACTTTTGCAGATCCAAGCTTTCTGACAGCTGCAAGGCAACTTAAGGCAAGCATAAGGAGCGACAGGTCACTTGCCGTGGCAGAATCAGATGACTCATTTTCTGAATATCTGTCAAAATTAAAATAAACGTATTGATCCTCACAGACCCCCATATCCAACATCATACAGAAAGCACAAAACTAGGCATTCATTTGAAATGAAGATATTGACTTACAACTTCGTTGCCGAACTAAAGAGAACATCACTTTCAAACAAATTCACAAGTGTCGCCACAATAACTGGGTGATGGTCATTCATAAACCATTCATACATTATAGGGTTTTTGATAGACAATTCCTCTTGAATTGTGCTCTCCAAGGGAGCACATAGTCGTAGTAAACTGTAAGTAAGCAAATTTGTGATGAACTAAAACAGTTAGACTGATGAAAGACAATGAACAACTAAAAGTAAAAAAAATGATTAAAGAAGAGAATTCAAATAAGAAGAAGAAAACTTAATAATAGCATGCGCTCTGTGTCAAAAGTCAAACATTAAATCTACCAGCTCTACAACCTCATATGAATATTAGAGAAAACCTGAAGGAACACAGTCTGCATGAAACAAAGACAATCTTGACAAGTTGCTATCTTAGCTCTGAAATGTAAGATAACCATTTAATTTTCAAAAAAATGTCACATATTAAAGATTTCAAACTGTTAAAACTGATGTTTATAGAGGCGCCAAATGGATGAGCCGATGAGGCGAACCACAGTTTATTGAAATGGCTAAAACCAAGTGTGTTACACTGTTCAAGAATATATAGCAAACAATTAAACTAGCATTAATAACAAAAATCAAGAATGGCACATTGGGAATATATCTGCAATGGCTAGTTGTAAGGTACTTCAGGAGTAATGAACCTTAAAAATTGTATAACAAATAAATGACAAAGTGAAATTGAGGGAGATGTATTCTTGTTATGATTTATAGCATGCAGTGAGTGAGTACCTCCTGCAATCATTCTACTTATGCAGATTGATATTTTTTTAAACAGAATCAAAACATAACTTTGACATGATGCCATCTTGTTAGTGTACAAGTGTCAAACATGCACTCATTTTAGGAACATGACCATCTAAAATTAAGAACAAATTAAAAAAATGATGACAAAAAGTAAGCATCAAGTAACATAACATTTACATAATAACAGCTCTATAGCTACAGAAAAAGCACAAGAGCAGCAAATGTAGGATTAAAAAGATTCAGCCAACGCTTATACTGATAAGAGTTACATAATCTACAAACCAAATAACCAAATGAAGAATAGCATCTAACCACACAGAAATAGGATAAAGAATACTTTATAGAACATCTAGAGAAAAAGTTACACATAATTAGGTTGGATGACTGGCACAAAGATAGATAAAAGCCAGAGATAAAATAAGCTACCTCCTCTGCACAGAGATATGAACATCTCTGTCTCTTCCATCTCCCCGTGATGAAATCTCAAGAACTGCTTGCAGTAAGGAATATACAGCAGCCTGGAATTAATAGTGTGAAATTGTATTCCGGAATATATAGTGCAAGTAAATAATATGATAAACAGGATCAGACATTCAGCATCAGTCATTTTGCCCTGGACCCTTAGAATAGAGACCTAAATACAGTTACAGATCACTGCCATATGATACTCATTACCTGCATCATCAAGCTATTATCCTTCCACTGAGCTATATGCAAGGTTATGTATCACTAAATATTCAAGTGAAAACGGTCTTAAAATATCCTATACAAAAACATTTAACATTAAGCAAACATAACCAGGACCCACAAAAAAACCCATACCCAGCATGGGTGGCATGATGTGTGGTTCACTATTAGATAATCTGTGCATTAGGAACTTCAAAGGAATATATGATGACGCAGTTGCTGAAAGATATTGCCGTATTACCTGATAAGACAATCGCTTAATCCATGCATTTTTGTCTACTCCAAGCCAGGCCTTTGAGAACCAAGAGTTTCTTGATGACAAGGTTTGTCTTTGAATAGCCAGCTCGATTTCTCTTGCTGCATCATGTATGGATTGGACTAGTCCACTTCCTATACTATCACCTTGGAAATATTCATCTAATTTCAACCTCATCTCCTCCACTTCAGTGCCAAAAGGTGTATGTGGGGTCCCATTGACGATTATGCTATCGTCAGTTGATGCAAGCAGAATATTGTGTTTTATTCGTCTGGCTTGGTAAATGGGTAGAAACTTCCTTCCTCGTTCTAGCCACCCAAAGTTCTGGTTTTGTTGCTTGTGTGCCTCAGCCATGCCTTGGCAGAAAGGTTTGGCATGTGATGAGCTGCTGACATACGAAGAAGATGATGCATGACTAATTTAATGAAATACAACTAAATTATTTGAGTTGAGTAAATTGAATATTCAGATGAAAAAAAAATGACATTAAGGTTGCATGCAACAACAAATTTTTACTTACATCATCTACATGGCCATATAAGTTAATCATGCACATAAATCGTGTGGGCAGTTAGGATTTTGTTTCCAAAAATAGTAAAGTAAACAAAGCATATAGAGTTATCTTTGATGCCTTACAACAACAGTTGGTGTCAGGACAGTAGGTTAAAGATTATTAGACGATGAACAAAGAGTACATGTACACTATAAAGGATCTAAAACTAAGAGCTTCTTTGGGAAATTGATTAAAAATAGATGTTAGAATCCAGTTCAGGAGATTAGGAGGTGGGTAAGCGACATAGCATGTAAGCGAGGAGTTTAACAAAAACTAACAAGTAATGAAATGGGGCAATCATCTCGGGTTCCATCCAATGAACAGCCAAAGACTTCCACGACCCACTATTTAACAAAAAAAAAATTGTGAACTGCTTGTCTTTAATGGGCCTCAAACTCACTAAAGTTATCTACATAAATTAAGTGCTTCAGGCTGATTCATTATTTTCGAATGATCTGCACTGACCCCCCCAGAAAGTACTGTATTATCTTGTTCCAGCTAGAAAGTTTTGCTTTATCTTGGATTAATTTGTGGATTTCTGGCTTTCTAATCAATTTCAATCATTCTGATAAATCTTGCACAGATAGATCTTTCTTTAGACCATATGTAAAATAGACTTATTAAGAACAATTATGATATCCCAATCTGACATATAAATCAATTCCATTATTATCTATCTCCAATCAAGATCCAACAGTTGATAATAAAAGTGATTGTAGTATTGTGTACCTTTGGCTAATCTAGCCTCACGTCCAGAAAAGTTTACAGTTCCACACAAACTCTTCTATCTTTTTTTTCCCCTCCACTACAACCAATTTAAATTCAGTGGGCAGAGGACCGCATTTGCAATCCCAGTGTATTGTGGATATAAAGTACAGTCATATTGAAACAATCCCACAAATGCATAATGGAAATACAAACGCAGGCTAAAATTTCTTGCAGCAAAATTCGGGTCCAACATTAATTGGCCTGATCAAACATATTTCAGACAAAAATTTTTAAAAAAAAGGAAGCCTTAATCCAATTTAGCTTGATTAATTTGCATTGTAATATTGCATTTTATATTACATGGATGACTTCAGTTGGTTATTTAGATTAAAAAGTAAGAAAAGAAATCTTTTATCAAGGTGACAAAAGGAGACTACGCTCGCCCCGAGCGCCCCCGCCAACCCGTCCCAGGGCCAATACGGAGAAGGTAAATCACGAGTGGCTACTAGACTTTGGAATAGTGACTAACGCATGAAGGAGACATTTATGCCGAAAAACCTTAGACCTCATGGTGACAGTACCTCATGTGCTAGCCACTAGACAGTCCCGAGAGGACGAAAAAAATCTTTAATCAAGGAACCATAGTAAACTGGTTAATTTGATATGTCATGTGATCGATGCTAGATTGCTTAGATTAATTAATGACATATTGTGGTGGATGTAAATTAAAAATGGCTATTTTCTATCATGCATTATGCTTACTCCAATTCTTATGAATGAATTTAGATGTCAAAAGGACAACTGAAATTTCATTTCCTGTAACTATAAGAAATGGAAATATTTGGCAACCAGTATTATATTATTGAATTATTTGGACCACAATTACTAAGGAGTTAGGACCGCCCAAAACAAAAAAAAACAAAAAACAAAAAAAAAAAAAAACATATTTCCAAAACCCAAATTTTGGAGCGCTGGAATCATAATTAGTTTTGATAGAACAGGAATTCATAAAGAACAGCACCTAGTATCCCTACTCCATAAAAATGTTATGATTCTAAAAAAATAAAACGAGATGTAAGCTAACCCGAAAAGATCAAATTCAACCTAGCAAACTCAAATAAACAAATAAAAATATATGTTGCTTCCTAAAGTTTCATTAAAGGTGCATAACGCAATGTCGATCAAGTCTGAACGACGACATATCGAATAAGGCTAAGCCCCGATATTACTTCTCAGACAGTCGGATGACAACTCAGTCACAAACTAGCGGATCGCACGGCGTTTAGTTTAGGGTTTCGACCACTCACGTGGTGGTTACGGCGTTTCCGGAGCGACTGCTGCGGGACGTGCGGGCAGCGAGATGGGGAGCGGGCATTGACATCGCCCTCGGCGGCAGCAAGAAGCCTCGGAGAGAAGGAGGAGGAGGATTATCGCGGAGGAGGCCGAAGGAGCGAGAAGGTTCGGGAAGGCGACGGACGAGGGCGGATCGAATTGGATGGCGCCGGTAGAGGGATAGGGATTAAAAAGAGCGGAGGAACTTGTGGTGCCCAATGGGCGACCGTATCGGGTACGGCGTCCAGTAGGAGCTTTGAGATGGCGCGGCGCGGCGTGGCGTAGGAGCCAAGCAAATTATACGTGGAAAACTATTTTTGTTCGTAGGTTATCTATAAATGATGCTTAAAAAAAAATTAGCCATTTTTTAAAGATACTATATATTAAAAACAAGGGTAAAATAGAAAAAAAAAAATAATCATAATCACAACTTTATATGCAGTCTGTACTCTCCAATTATAAAAAATTTTATTTCCACTTCCTATTTATTTCAATTCCCTCATTCAAATATTGTTATCTAAATTGCCCCTCAAATTTTTTAGGTATAAAAAGTCTAAAAACGAGTATAATTCCAATTAAATTCAGCACTTTACACTATAATTAGTATTTTATACTATAATCGAGTATATTTTCTATCAAAATTAACCATAATATTTTTTCGGTACAAATAGTCTAAAAATGAATATAATTCCTATTAAATTCAGCATATTAAGCTAAAATTGAGTATATTTTCTATTAAATTGAGCACGACTTTTTTCCTGAACCATTTAACATTTAAAAAAAATCTAGTATATTTTTCATCCAATTAAGTACCATTTAAATAAAATCTAATATATTTTCCATCCAACTGAGGTGAAAAAAGAATTGTACTCAATTTGATTGAAAATATACTAGATTCTAATTTAATGTACTGAATTTAAGAGGATTTATATTGATTTTTAGACTTTTTATACCTAAAAGTATCATGGGTAATTAGGTAAATATATTTGACTAGGGAGTAGAAATAAAGATTTTTATGGATAGAGACGACATGTAAAAATTTATTTGTCAATAGGGACTACATGTAAATTTTTCAAAAAAAAAAAAACGTAAATAGTTAAGATGGCATTCTAAATTACGTAAATAGTTAAAAAAAAAAAACAGAAGAATATCCGGTAAGTTATTTGACAGCGGCTGCATATTAAAAAATAATTATTTCATTTCAATTAAAATTATTATTTATAAATAATATTATACGAGAAATAAATTTTATCAATGGTCAAAATTACTTAAGCTCTTTCAAAATCATTTTAAAACTGTTGTACAAACTAGTAATAATTATTACATAATTATAAAAGCTACAGATTGTTCTTAACCTATCATAGTTAAAGCTTAAATTCTAAATTTCAAATACTAGCTGCTATATAATTGTAAAAGTTACCCCTATATGATTATAATAGATTCTAAATCCTAAAATTTTACATACTAAATCTTAAGTTTAAAATACTATTATATAAAAATACTATTTATCAATTTTATTAAAATAATTTTTAAAAGTTTTAAAAACTACTAAGTAATTGCTATAATAACAACACCAAACTTAACAGAAAATCTAATATCCGACCCAAATAGAGAAAGATAGGGAGAACTATCGATATCCTCTCTCTCTATATATATATATATAAAATGTTTTTCCCTCAAGACTCACTAAATATTTTTATTGATGTTAAAAATAGGTTATATGGTTGTTTAATTTATATATTGATATGATGTATAATGGAGAGCCTTGGTAATATTGGAAGGTTAATAGTCAAGAGGACGTGATGGTCAAAAGTTAAGAAAAGATGACAGGTGAGGGCGGGAAGTCTCCGGCCTGGTCCAAAAAAAGAAAGCAATAATCAAGGCCAGGAAGTTCTCCTGGGACATTCCTCCCACCTTATAAGCACGACTCTCGATATAACTCCTGGGTGATCACAAAATCAGTCGGACTCTCAGGATTCAGTCTTCTCATTTCTCCTAGGCACCGTCCCAGCTTACTTCTAGTTGGTTTATTAGCTGGTCGGGCCCCAGGACTCAGTTCACTCATTTCCCTCGGGCACTGCCCCAGTCTACTTCCGATCAGCTTCTTAGTTGGTCGAGTCCCAGGACACAATCCCCTAATTTCTCTTAAGTACCACCCCGATCTACTCTCAATTGATTTCTTAACTGTGGAGCCCTAAGACTCTCTCCTCACTTCCATAAGTATAACTTCAAGTATACTATAGACAGCTCAAGGGGCTATGGACAAGGGACTCTCCCTATGGAACTACTATACTAAGATAAAATACTTTCATAATTTATTTACCTGTATTTTATTATGAATCATATTTTACTTCAATACACTATAATTAAAAATAAAAATATTAATGAAAGAAAATATCTGATGGGTTTAACTTTTTATCTCTATGTTTTTTATAAAATTTAGGAAGTCCTGGTCATTTTTGCCCAACACCAGGTTTAATATTTTTATATTATTCGCACGGTTTTACCTTTAAAAAAATACCAAGGTTGATAATCATCCACGAATACAATGTTGCTCACGAGTCACGACACTTCTCTGTCCACGGAATTTATAAAAAAAAAATATTTTTCATATTTCATAACACATGCTGTACACATCGCTATAAAAAATATAAATGTATAACTAAAACGCACTGCTAAATCATTAAAAACATATGATTAAATATAACCACAAGTGAGGCAAATTAAAGTCCTGATAATTTAGACGTTATAAATAATTATAAAATGCATAATTATGAATTATTAATATAAATTTACACATCTAAGTTTATATTAAATCCAGTAAGGGCCTCTATATCAAATTTTTATTATTATATTTAAAATTTAGGATAAATAATTTATTTTATTAAATTTAAATAATCATTTTTCATTATATATTACGTCAACTACTCTAAAATTTCCGACATCCTTAATTTTTTATTATTTTCTTCTATTTCTTTTATTTTTTATTATTATATTTACGAAATGAGTGGAATGAGAGAGATTGAAAAGATTGAGTGAAATGAGAGAGATAAAAAGAAATATTATTTTATTTTTAGGGTAGAGGTTTCATTCCATAAATTTAGAAAATCACTATTCATCAAATCTAAATTTAGGGAATAAATAGGGTAGCTGATGCAAAGGTGTTGTATCTCTGAGAGCATGAAACAAAGAATTAAATCTTACTGTAATCACTCACATTGATCTCCCGAAGAAACCGCGGAAGATATCGACAAAGACTCGGGCGCTGTCGGAAGCACGATCACGGGTAATCGGAAAGCGCTTCAAGGTTCATGAGCTAAATCCCAGAGCCCAGGACGTTCTCTTTCTCTCACACGCGATCACCTCACGCTTTTGCTTGCCCTCTCTAATCACCTGACTGATCTTATCTTGGACGCATTTTATAAGAAGAAAGAGGAAGACGAAGGGGAAAGGACGCCCCTTCGTCTCCTTGACGTTTGCAAAAAGGGGAGATGAAGGGGAAGCAACACCCCTTCGTCTCCTCTCAACGTCCAACATCTCCCACTCGACCAAGTTAATCCATAAGGTTATATGGTCACATAGACTACAAGGTAATCATGTCATAATGCCAAAATAAAACATTAATTGGTCACATAGACCAAATAAGTCACATAGACTATTTGACGATCAAGTCACGAAGACCAAAGCAAAATTAAT
>JBBMJZ010012815.1:0-11253 GCA_037833815.1 Zingiber zerumbet | reverse complement strand
CATTGTACGCAGCCTTACCCTGCTTTTTGCAAGAGGCTGTTTCCAGGATTCGAACCCGTGACCTTTTGGTCACAAAGTAATAATTCTACCATTGCGCCAAGGCTCCCTTTCTACTTAACGCCTTTTCAATGATTTAAACAAATGCAGGGTGCGACATGTATTCTTGTGATGGAAGCTTTTTTATTGTATAGACAGATGTGATTATCTCCTCTCCAAAGTTTTTTTTGTTCTCATTTACATTTTTTTGGTTTAATTCATTTGCTTTTTGGCTATCTGAATTCTAGCCACAGTGGCATATATTGGCTGCTATCTATTCCCACCTTTCCCTCACACCTGCATACCGTTTGATCTCTTTCATTAGTGTTCTTTGCTCTCTTGTTCCTTTGCGTTCCACATGGGATACTGCTTAGAATATTTGATTGCACACTGGATAAGAGGAGGACAAAGGCCAGTTTTCGGCTATTACCATAATGGTCTTTTCTCTATTTTTTATTCTTCTAGTTGTTACTTGTTTATCATTGAGCTCTTATACACCAAATACTTAACTAACTAGATTTAGGTGGGTAGGTCTATTTATGTTGTTTTACAGGTGATATTTGAGGTAATCTTAGAGATGAGAATCTTTGACGGTCAGCATTTGATAAAGTTGAACATTTACTTCCCTTTTGCTTTGTTAATGAAACAATTGTGATAGGCTTTGCATAAAATTTGAGCATCTCCTTTACTGCCCATCTATGCCAACTACTTGAGGCTTTGGCACAAGCTGATCATTGAGATAGTAATACTCTCTGAGCTTGGAAGGTAGTGCCTAATAACAAATTGGAGTAAATGACTTCCTGTGCAAAATGCCGTACATTAATTTCTGAATGAAAAAATTTTTCTTTGTTCATCCAGTTTCATATGATTTCTTATTATGGCAGCAATTTCACACTCTTGGTGCTTTTTCTGGAAACAGCAGCATGGACAGAGCCCGTGAAGATATTCAAGATCCCTCAGAAGCCAAATATTTAATTACTAAATCTCAACATTGTCTGAAAATGGAAGGCAAGCCACGTTATCCTCCAGCATTAGTAATATGTTCTTACGATGTTTGTCGGAAATTCATCGGTGATTGCTGGTGGATTTCGTCAAGCAAGAATTACATGCAGCTTCATATGCATCTAAGCTTCTCGGTTGGCAGTATATAGGGCTCGATATTTATAATTACATCGTTACTAAACATGCTTTTGACATTCGTTCATTGGAATAAATGCATCTGTCGGCCCGTAAATGAACAAAGTATCCTTGTAATTGCATGGCAAGTGGATTTCATTGAGGGTGGAACACTCGATTGACTTCTGCTGCAGAGATTATTCTTGCCAAGTGTAGCTTCTTTTCCTAAAACAGGTGTCTTAGTATGAACCCATCCTTTGGTATTCAAATTTTATATCAAGTATGCAACCAATACCCATGAATCATGAAAGTGGCTCATGAAAAGTTCAACAACAAAGTCGCTTTCACCTTTGTTTTGAGTTTATTTTTCTTGGACCTGGTTTGATATGGAGTTGGCATTTTCTTTTCTTTGATATTTGGATGTCTAGACGTCTAAGTTGCTTATGAATGGTTTTAAAATTTACAAGAGGTTGAACTCTTATGGAAAGCGCGTCCACTAAGTAAAATAGATTTGGATTAGAATAAGTATTCCCAGTGAGTTAAATATAAAGAAGACTATTTTTTTTTTCAATTTTATTTGATAAGAAATAGATATAGAAAAAGAATTAGGAGGAGCAATTATTATTTTTATTTAATAAGATGGAATAGATGTAGATGTCAAAATATTATAAATAATTAATGATAAATAATTATAAATACACATCAAGGCACGTGGATAACTTCCCATCTTTACTTAAACTAAAAAAAAAAATCCTCATTCAAGGCTACGTATTCAATCTGATCAATATCAATCAGCATAAAATTACAAGAAACAAAAATCTAAAGGGAAAAATGGAAGAACAATTTGAATTAGCAAGCTTTTGATGGATCATATACACAAAAGAGGGATGATTTCATAGCCCAAAATTGCTGATTGCAAAGCCAAAGCAGCAGCATATACAAATGTAGGCAAATGTCAATAGCCTAAGATCCGGTTCATATGTCAATTAAGTCAACGGCCGTAACAGTTCGTGTCACTTAATACAAGATCCATAGAGTGCTTCCCCAGTTTCCCTGACAGATCCAAAAACGTGATTTATTTTATCACACACATATATATATATATAGACCTATTTCTTGTCATAAATAAACATCCCCACTCCATAGCTCACAGTGAGAACCAATGCGGACAAGAACAAAGGATAGCAGCCACCTCGAAGCAGTAATGACACAGCCAACTCATGTATTTTTCTGAACGGCCTGAGACCTGAAGTTTTCCAACCAGCATTATTATCCGGAAGGCTGTAAGAAAGGAGCAGGCCAGCATTTCCATTCTCCTGCAAGGCGTTCTGTAGATGGACCATGGCTGGTGAGACGTGGAGCTCGTTAACTTGGTAGGTGCCTGGAATTTGTCGTGCATATTTTCCAAAACTAGTGTGAGCCTCTGCAGCTAACGCTGGGGGGCCGCTTATCGATCCCAGCATGTTGGTTAGACGACTTCTGATTGTCGTGTTACTATCCTTGTTCACTGCAACATTTGCACCATAAACTGACAGAATTTTTACATTCTAGGAAATAATTGATAAATCCCGCAGCAATGCATATTTGTTTGAATTGAATGTAGGATAACACTTGCAGTTTGAAGTTCACAAGAACATATTAGAGCAGTGTCAACTAGGGCAATTGTCATAGATATTTAGGCAAAAAAATGTCTTTTTCACATTTTCTCTAAAAATGAAATTTTTTATCCAGGATTGAAAAAAAAAGAGTATTATACCTGGTAACACAGGAATAGCTTCATACTTGTTCTTGAAACCATAGTCAGAATCAGGTAAAGCTGATACGGCACCAGCTCCAATATTTGTGTGTGGCAATTCAGTAATTGCTTTATCTGTGAGACTTTTGCAACCTTCAACCTATTTTCATATAATAAAATTAGTCTGTAATCCTACTGTAATTATCTTAAACTTTATCTAAAAATCTATTAAGAAGAGACCAGTGTCGACCTTAATATTAGAATGGTGTAAACCAGAGGGATTTGTTTGTTCAGAATTTTCTGAAATGATGATATTATCATATGGTAGATCATTGTCCATCGCATCAAAGTATTTATCTATTTCATTGCTTAACTCAAAACTTAATTCAACTTTGGATGGATAGAAAGCATCATAGAAAATCAAGTCTTGGTCTTGTGGATCAACACCATGTCCATCGGCAAAGATTGGAAGATTAGTTGTTTGCATACTAAGGTCATCCTCTACTTGCACATCTTGTAAAAATTTATGCTGATCAGAGCAGTGATAAGCTGAATCAAGTAACTCGGCTTCAATCCTTTTATATAACTGGCTACTCTCACCTCCGGTGACAAAATTTGCATACCGTTCGTTGGAATTCCAGTTCTTATTTATAGCATTCTCTGAGTCATTAAGCTCAACATATTCATTAGTTTGGCTTGGATCATTATGAGATAAATTTTTCAAGAGAATTTGCTCTCCTGAATCATCCACGAGTGTCGGACCATTCTGCATTTTGGATTGATTGATGTACGCAAACACATCATCCATGAAACTTGGATCTTTAAGAATCTCATCCAGTACAATTGTAGGATCTTCTGGATCATTGTCACTTCCTTGCCTATTAGTATCCAGAACAGCACCCTCTTGTTGGACAAGCATTTCCTGTTCCTGAAAGTTATCCATAGATATAAATCAGTAATAATCACAGTTCAGAAAGGTGTAACAAAAACAAAAATACAAGGTCAATTCCAGAACTTAGAACTACCAATAGAAAAGATACTCTTAAAGATAATGATGTAAACAAGCAGTCAGGGAAGTTATGCCACTGACTAGGCCTGGAGAGTGTTGAGACATTGACTAGGCAGTACAGTTTGTTCAGAAATTTAATCACTTAACAGATACAGCATAAATGTCCTAAGATAAAGAATAAGCAGCATATATTTATTAGAAAAAGTTTATGAACATTACATATTTAACAAACTTGAGCTTCCCAAAATAAATGCCTCGGAGGGTAAAAACAGTAACAACTGGTCAAAGTTAGTAGTCAATGTACGTTACAGCTCCCAAATTTACAGAGACATAATCATGGGAAATTGGTATACCTGCCTTGGAACTGGACGCCAGTCAGCATTTCTATAATGTGGTAACACGATCTAATTTGTCCCAATAGAATCTAGAAATCCATTGACGGGAAAAAAAACTACTATCCATTGAATGAAAGGGTAGCCTGGTGCACGAAGCTCCCGCCATGCGGGGTCCTGGGGAAGGATCCATTGTACGCAGCCTTACCTTGCTTTTTGCAAGAGGCTGCTTCCAGGATTCGAACCCGTGACTTTTTGGTCACATGGCAACAACTTTACCGTTGCGCCAAGACTCCCCTTCATCCATTGAATGAAAGCTCAACCAAAAAAAAAAAAAAAGATGACACACTCTAAATTATGATTACCATCACAATCAAAGCACTTAAGTAGTTAAGTTATCTACTGAATATCTGTTGACCTAATTAATGAAAGATCAGACTATCAAGTGGCAGAATTTTTACAATGACCAAAGAGAGAGAACTTACCTCATCCCTGGATATGCCATGGACCAAGGTAGGAGGAATATCTCATTTGTAACTAACATAAATAAGTGTAAAATTCATTGCTATCAACCAGGATAAAGTCAGCCATATTCCACAATCAATACAGTCATTTGGAGAACCATATTCATTAGTCCAAGCACTCCAGGAATTCCATTTTCATTTCAGGTAACTCTCTCAAGACTGGTTTAAGTTTATAAAGGAAATTGAACATAAAAAATCCAACTTACTATTTGATCCTGCAAAATTGAAATGACAAAGATCAAGACACAGGAATATCTTAAATTCACGAAGTAACTTCTGTTCCTTTATAACGAAAGCAAAGTTTAAAACATAAAGAAAATTGCGGACATTCACATCAGAATCCTTCTCTTTGTTGTGAATGAATTAAGCTAGAGTACAAGCCCTTATGTCATTTGTAGAGAAACTATAGAATCTGATCTTGAGTGTGTGCATATGCACAATTCTGTGGCAATATCAATAGGAGATAAAAAAGAATAAATGCAGTTAAATCCATGTACGATGGGAATATTGAACTTATGTCATATTTTCCAATGTGTGAATAAATTGAATAGAAAAAACTACAATAAATTGATTAATAATCACTAGTATATGTAAAAATTCTCTAGTATATTAGTTTGTGTTAAACATATTTGAAATGAAGACGACCAAGGAAATAATATCCTTTATGAATATGGCATGCTCTTACAATGCCACAAAATGCTGAGAATGAATAAATATAGTTGATACAAGAAACATAAACCAAAAGAATGTTGAATTATCTTGGGAAGTTATGAAAATTAATACAGGCATATAATGGCCAGATGCATGCATAAGCATTTTCACTGCCAATTTAATAATCTTCAATAAAGGAGGAAATATATCAATTTACAACATCTAATTAGCAGGCAGAAGATAATCGGCTTGATAAAAATGAATAAGCATTTCCCGGCTAACCTGATTATCTTAACAGTGATCATGCAATTCAATAATGAAGGCACATTATATTTTACTCCCTCGATCTTCTTGTTTGGTCAAAACCAATACTATGTTGTGTTAGCTTTCAACATGTAGATAGTCTAATTCTCAACTATTTTGGGTCAGCACATGGATCTTTCCCATAAATTGAGCTCTATGCAAGACAACTTGTAACATTCAAATCAATTAGACGATTTTATTATATTAACTTGAGTTTTCATTGGTCTAACTCTACCTCTTCCACCTTTAATTCTAATTGATTCGACTTGTTCAATTCCATGATTCTTGGTGGTAATTGAATATGTCCATACCATGTCAATCTTTTTATCCCAAAATTGCAAACTGAAGAACTATAAAGATATTCAAACAGACACATGTTTCAACATCTTTCTTTTTTGTTTTAGCAGCATTCATGCACATGGTAACATTTCAAGAATTTTTTTCCTTTTTATTTCAACCATGCTTAAGAAGACAGCCGAGATGTTACCTGAAGAAGATCATTGAATTCCAAGTATTCCTGATCATGAGCGTCAACAACATCATCATCATCCTCAGCATCGGGCATCAGGACCACTCCATTAGCAATCTCTTGTTCTTCCCATTCCTCCTCAACGAACGGAGCCCCATATTGCGCCCCATTCTGTGGACCAACACCGTTTTCTTCAAAATTGTAGAAACTAAGTTGATTTAGAGCTAACGTTATTTTTTTCTCTTTTCTAAAAACAAAATTCCAAAACAGGATATATTTACGAGTAAATCCTGATGATATATTAGAGAAGTTGGATGATTTGGATAATCTCTCAATTAAGACTACAAGGTTGAACTTAGATGGTTCACTCAACAGAACTAATGGTTCGTTGAGGAAGAAAAGAACAAGCTAGTCATCAAACCAGCTGGGTTCCACTGTTCTTGTCATTTCTTCAAAAACCTTACTGCTGCAGTTTCAATGTTCCAGCGGTGGATAACCACTGTTTCAGCAGATTATCATTAAGGATAAATAATGTAACTTAGATTGAAATTTAGGATGAGTTATGAACTTTGACCCGATCGAAGTCCTTCTTGCTTCCAGATCTAGAACTAAAGATCCAGGAGTTTGAATCTTTCTAGCAACAGATCGATTTGAGAAGCAAACTAGTAACAGATCTAGAGCATTCAAGTGAATCAAACAAAGATTTCAGGTTATTCAATTTCTATTCCGCTTGATCTAGCAAGAATGAAGCCGTGGGTTTGTACAATCCTAAATTGTGTTGGCTCTCTGTTTTTTTTTTCATTTCTAAATACAGTAAAATTGCTTACCTGAATCATCATCAAGGTATTGGCAGGATTGGTCTCGAGTTCGGTGTAGGGTAGGATGTCGTTCTGCTCGAGCATCATGGGGCCAGCGCCTCGCAGATGACCTCGGCGGGGTTCTGGCCGTGCTTGTAAATGTGGAGGGAGTCGACGAGGCCGCGGTGGGTCGGGTATCGTCCAGTCCAGTCGAGCGTCAGCGATCCCGGAGGTGTCGGCTCCGCCGGCCGGACGTAGCCCTCGGAAGTCTTTGTGACGGTGAAGGTCATGTGCTCCGCCGCGGGCTCTCCGACCTCGGCCTTCCCCGCGACCGTGATGGAGAAAGCCCCCTCGCAACCTCCTCCCTTAGCACCGAGAAGAATCCTTGCTTCTTCTCCCCACGACCGTGATTAGGGCATTTGCGTGAAGGAATTCAGAGGAGAGGAGGTTCGCGGAGAGGAGTTCGCCGGAGAGGGGTTTGCTGGAGAGGACGTGAGAGGAGGAGTTGGAAGGAGAGGGCGTTCGCAGAGAGGAGTTTGCCGGAGAGGAGTTGGATGGAGAAGGTCGCGTGAGATGAGGAGTTGGGAGAAGGGTTCGGGATCAAAAACGATCGGAAGATAGAAGTTGGGAGAAGGGTTCAGGTTTTCTACTCCTTACCTAGATCCAACGGTTTGTATTAATCAAGATTTAGATCCAACGGTTTGTATTAATCAAGATTTAGATGAGATTTTAAACATAGACAACACTTTTTATAAAACGTTGTCGTAGACACTAAAAATCAGTCTAATAGACAACGCTTTTTACGAAGCGTTGTCTTTGACCCGTAAAAATCACTAATAGACAACGGTTTTTAGAAAAGCGATGTCTATTAATAAGAAAATAATGAAATAGACAACGCTTTTCACTAAAAGCGTTGTTAAAAAAAATAGACAACGCTTTTTATAAAAAGCGTTGTCATTTAAGTGTTGTAGAATCTCAATTTTCTTGTAGTGCGTGTTTTCGTTGCACCAATTTGATTCTATATTTACCTTTCGTCTGGTTCAACTAGACTTAATCTCTTTAGATCTGAGAATCTAATTCTCAAACTCTTTTTATGTCTCTTAGATAAACTCGTAGTGCATGTGACTTTATAGGTTCCCGATTATGTTGGTCGTCCATAATTAACCATCAATTATGGAACGATCATGAGTGACACCTAATAATATATCATGATATCCAATTAACCGGAAAATCATAGGTTATCTCGGAACAACTTCTAAACCCTTCAGCATAAGTAATGTCTTGTTCATTTTACTCGTCTTATAGTTACTTGGTTTAGGACATGGTCTATGTGTCAGTCTCCACTAGACTGACTACGTCACACCTAGCCCAAGTAATACTTCCGCATTCTACAGATTGAAATTACGCTGATATATGTCTAAGAGACTCATACTCTTAACATGTGATGCTTTGGCAAAAAAAACTTTGAGTAATAATCCTAATAAGTGGTTATAGGGTATACATCCTCGCAAGGAGCGGTGAATCCTCTGTGGACTATCCAAATACCTTCGGATACTTTGACTTATACTCAATCATCTCAGGTTCACATCTCCAAGGAGATCTTACTTAAGATGTCAAAATATAATTGCCTTTATGATCAATGTGACTTGAATACCTCGAGTTGAAGGAAACTTGCACTTGAGCTGTAATAAGAGATTCATTGACATATCTACATATATAGAGAACCATATAAAATCTTATATTAGGTCATTTCAATGAACTAGTTACCATAACTAGTATCCACCTTTAACTCTCGAAATCCTAATGTCTCCCGTTAGTGAGAAAATAGTTGCTTGGCCAAATGAAAGAGTATAACCCGTGCTAGCCTTACAGAATTGATGATGTCCGAATGTACCAATTCGACGATTAGGGAAATTAATACGTTAATAATTGCACATGTAGAAATAATCACAAGTTGTGATCCAATCACAAATTCTCTCATGCTATGAATTGTATAACGGATATTCAGTAAATGAGTTTAAGACAAGCAAACATATAATATGTAATCAAATAGCGAATCTATATTTATCAAATAAATAGTAAAAATAATAAGGTGATTATTTTATGACATCTCTTAAAAACTAACAGATCGGGCGTCCAACTGAAAGTCCTGAAGTCTCATATGCTGAGCAAAAGTCCAAATGATATGAAGGACCGGTTTGACATGGTAAACTCTTTTGAGAGAAGTATGTGAGGATGCATTTCTCGTTGAGGGAACAGTAGGTGTCGGTTCGTATTAGGATTTCACGTGAAATTCAAAGCCAGAACTCGACAGCCCCAAGATTGTCAAATTAATTAATAAATACTATTTTATATTATGCTAAATTTATTTTATAGGATATCGTTGGTATTTTGACAAATATATTTTGCAAGAACTGAAATGCACAAAGAATAACTCGAGTGAATAGTGCTCAAGGCGTCTCCTGTGCGATTGGAGGTGCCTCGGATGTCTTGGAAGTTAGACTTGGAACTCTGACAAATCTGTTATTACCATCTGATAAAATTGTCTGGCGTCATGAAAACGTAAGAGGCTTCCTTATCAATTAGCATATACGAAATGTTATAATTTAAGCACTCAAATCAGGTAGATTTTAACAATGGCACTCACTGACTTAAAAAAAAAAAAAAAAAACTCTCATTAAAATTCAGTAAAAAAATCTCACTAAAAAGAAGAATCTGCATAAGGTAAATTTAACTCTCATTAAAAAATCTAACATTTTCAATGCATAAATTTACTGTATTTTTTTTAAAACAAATTGCAGACGCTATATATATATTAATGAATTATATTTGGGTAATGATAAAAAAAATCTGTTTTCATCCAAAGAGCATTTAAAAAAAATAAAATAGCTCTCCAACATATTTTAACTATATAATAAGTGGTATAACAATTTAAAACTGATTTGAAAAAATAAATAAATAATTTTAATTAAATTAATAAAATAATAATAATTTAATATAAAAATATTATATGTTTAATTATTTTATCTAAATTGAAATAATTTTATTTTATATTATAGCTCCAATAATAATGTTGAAATAAAAATATTTTTAAAATAAAAATATGCTATTTTAACTTTTTTTTTTAAAAAAAAAGATAACCTCAAGATAAAAAGGGTAATTAGAGATTGATTTTTACCCATTATATTTTAATAAACATGCCAACTCGTCCCAAGATCCAAAACAGATCAAATGAGCCCTGTTCATGTAATAACTTTCATGATTCCTAAACAAAATTACTAGAACAAATTAATCTTCCAAGTCAGAGACTTGAAACTAATACTTTCACTATTCCCCTCTCCAAATGAATGAGTTTGCTTGTGATGATCTCCAATTTGGTTAAACCAGACACCATCCTCTTCTTATGTACTTGATAGGTTCTTCCTCGTCAAGTTCAATCTGTTGTAGTTAAGAGATTAATTGATAAAAAATAAATTCAAGAAAAAAAAATGTAATTAATAGATGAAATATACATGATGTGCATTACCAAATATAGAGTGTCGTCCCTCAGGCTACAGTGCTATGGTAAAATACTCCCACATTTAATCAGGTATCGATTAATTTTCTCTGATAAAAAGACAACCTTGAACTCTGGCTTGATGCTGTGAAACGAGGACTCCAAGATCCTTCTAGCTTACCTTGCGCTTCAGTCCATCTGATTTGCTGTTAACATAAAAATATAAAATATATTGACTCGATTATAAGTCTTCATCCGATATTGTTATTTTACAATCAAAATGAGTATGTAATTTAGAATGATCAAAATAAGTGTAAAATGGAAATATTGAAAGCATTTCAATTCTGAAGATGAGACTACATTATGTATAGCCAGTCATGATTACTTATCATCAAATTTCAGTAATACTTTTGCAACTTTAACAGAAGCATCAATCTCTTTAGCAATCAGTTGTGTTTTATAAAAGTGTGGAAAACAACACCCAAGCAGAGGATTATCGGGGTATGGGTTATTTAATTTCTCTCTATGGTTTATTTTCAAAATGAATGGAAACAAAAGCTTAAAGCACAAAGAGATTTGGTTCAAAAATGATAACTTGCCCTTTTGATGAATGGCCAGCTCCTGCAGTTGGTATTACACATATATATGATCATGTGGAACGCCAAAGTCTGCTGCTGACCCAGTTGCAATTGACTTGAGCCTGAGGTGATACGTATAGAACACAAAATTAGCAACATGAAGATTATTAAAAAGCTCAGAGAATAAAATGGACACGAGCAATTTGA
>JBBMJZ010012800.1:0-11254 GCA_037833815.1 Zingiber zerumbet | reverse complement strand
TGCATATACGCTAATTATGTTCATAGTTTCTTTCGCCACTATTATCTTAAGGGCTATAATTCTATCCTCTTTTCTAACTACTCCTAGAACTTCATCCTTTAACAAACTATCTACAATAATACCCACTTCATTTCTTGCTTTACTCTTTCCAGTGTACCATAACTTAAAACCCGAGTTCTCTATCATCTGTGCCTTTTTGCCTATCCATTTTATCTCTTGTACATACAAAATACTAATCATTCTTCTAATCATCATATCTACTACCTCCAGTGATTTACCAATGAGAGTTCCTATGTTCTATGTTCCAAATCATAGATTATTAGTTTTCCTATCATCTTTATTTTTATTCAACCTATGGTGTGAAAACTCTTGCCTATTTAACACTACACCCAAGTTTTCATGGAGATGTAGCGGTCCTTACTGAGACGTTATAGTCGGACCCTGTAACGTGAACTCTTGCATATTTAGCACTACACCCGAGTTCTAGAGATGTAGAGGTCATTGCCGAGATGTTATAGTCAGACCCTGCAATGCGTTCCTTCTGGGGAATAACCTAGCATTGGCAAGTAGTTTTTGAAAAATTCACTAAGTCTTTAAGACATAAAGGAGAGTGTGAATTACTAGATGATCCTGAGGAAAGGGATGAGTGGCTAAAAACTAAACTTGGGTCCAGTCATTCGGCTACACCTTCTTAGACTATACTTGAAGGGGAGGCTAGTGATACAGGTTATTACTAACAGACTCAGGGGATGACATGGCAGTTAGAGTCAAAATGGCAAAGTGGTCAAAGTCATGATGGCATGGTTGTCAAAGTCGAGAAAGGATAGAATCTCCTCACCTGGCTGTGATTGGTCATCTAGACCCGACGAGTTATAGGCTAGCCGGGTGAGTAGTGGCTGACTACAGACCCGACCATGTTATAAGCTAGCCGGGCGAGTAATGGCCGGCTCTAGACCTGACTGAGTTATAGGCTAGCTAGGCGAATAGAGGCAGACTGACCCTTCAGTCTGTCAAACATAAGGAGCCTAGTACTTTATCAAAGACATAACACGTTCGGTCATCTAATAGCCAATTGAGTTTTGAGTCATTCGACCTTCTAGCCCAGCATTAGAGCTCTCTAGTCAAGCCTAGCAGTATTACCAATTGGGAGAATAGAGGATGACTAGTCCTTCAACCGATCAAACATCTAGAGCCTAGTACTCCACTTAAAAGACAACATATCCGGTCGTTCAACAATCGATCAGAGTTTTGAGGAGGTCGACCTCCTAGGCCGGCCGGGATGCCTGAGCCATCTCAGCTATGGGGTTGGTTAGAGTATAGGTTGGCCTCCTTGAAGATTGTGAATTCCTCTATGCATGCCCGATCGGATAAAAGATTGGTCATCTTTGAAGTATTTATCCTCATATCACTACCCAGATAGATTTCTAGCACAGCATAGGTTGTCAGATAAACTTCCAGGAAACACGGGACATCATATTATTTCTCAAATGTATTTCTAATATGAACAGAGCATTACACTATTCTCCGAATGAAGGTCTCAATTCTATACAGAACATAACTAAGCAGTTTAATGCCGAGACAGGTATAAAGGCGATTGGCCTTATGGGCTGGCCAACATATATGTAGTATAATACATAACAGAATAGGATATACAGAGTGTAACTGAGTAGCTCAGTAGGGATGGATGACCTTAAGGATTGGTCGAGATATACTTAGCAGACAATATCTTAATAATTTGTCAGAATAACAACTATGTGTTAGAGAATATTCTTTTAAAATCTTCTTTAGGGACCATCATATCTTCCAGCAACAGACCATTTATAACAGCATATTCTCTCATCAACTCTAATACTAACAAAAGTTATAAACGATAAAAGAGGTATACATGTGGGTAAAATAAAGATTCCTCGAACAATTATAGTGTATTACTTAACAAACTCTGACACACATTGCTATCTCACAATTGCGGAGGTTCTGAGAGATGATATATAAAGGGGGTCCCTCTGTGGTGAAGGTATGCTCTTTGACATATGCAACTCTACTCTCAGGTGCATGTTTCTTAATATTCTTCATTCACCCATCCAAACTTCTACTAACTTGAGCATCAGAGGGTCTTTATCAGGGACTCTCCCTGGTTTCTGGGCGCTGACATTTTGTTAGCTTGTCTCTATGTGCACAAGAGTAGAAGGAATCTTTTTTGTGAAGTAAAAGGTCTTCTACCAGTCAACCATCGATCCACCGTACCCAACGCGTCATCTCTATAGTTTTTAGACATGATCAGTTTAATTCAACAAGGAGTTACTAAGGGAAAAGACCAAGTGACTCATGGACAATTAAACATTTGTCAATAGTGAAGTTCAAAATGTGTTGACAGATAAGAAAAGTTCAACAATAAGTTGTTAGGGAAAAAACCAAGTGAGTCATAGAAAACTATTCGCTTGCAATGGAGAAGTTCAATATGTGTTGGTAGTGAAAGTCAATAGGTTATGGAGGACTAGATGCTTAGCAGATGATGTAAGTTCAAGCAGGTCATAGAGGAGTGGATGCTTGGCAGTTGTGGAAGTCTAGGTAGGTCATGGGAAACTAAATGTTTGACATGTGATGAAGTCCCAACAAGTTATGAGTGATTGGATGTTAGGAAAAATTGAAGTCTTATAGGAATAAACTCTAAACATTGGAGATCCTATGGTCAAAGTTGTCCTAAGACTGAGTAAGTGAAAATTTTAATAGGTCGAGGTTAGTTAGATACTAGACAATAAATGAAGTCCCAAAGGTAAGAAATTTATTGGTAAGGGAAGTTCTAATAGAGGTCAACTGTATATTAAACAAGAATGAAGTCATAGTGAGTTAATGTTGACTTATATTAGGCAAACAAGGAGGCATGAGGTTTCTTATTGCAATATGGATTTAACCTTAGAATAGTTGAAATTAGAGTGAGCGGATGGTAAAGTGGAGTAGTTGACTTATGAACTTTAAATTACAAATTTATAGTTTAGACAAATTAAATTTGTGGTTTATAATAGTCGAGTGATGTGGATGGGAATCAATTAATGAATACAGTTTAGGGAGTTAAGCAAGAGCCTAAAACCATGAAAGGTATTTAGGGATTTATGATTTTGTGTAGTTGATTAATGATGATAGCAGTCGACTCTGATTGAAATGCTAACAGACAAAAGATTCTGATTAGGTGAATAATCAACTAATCAATTGATTGATGACAAGAGCAATCAATTGATAAAATATGATCAATCAACTAATGCTAGGATAAGAAGCCAAAAACCAGACACCAGTCATTGCATGGTTAAAATTATAGCAACATTCAAAATTTTCATCACTATGGTAGAGCAATTGGCTCGTTAGTGAATTCTAGACTTAAATGGAGGTTTAAAAATGCAAGTTTTGAGAAGATTTTGGTAGAATCATTCTTGGGGGTTCATTGGTGAGTGTTATTGCATTATTGAACCTTTGATGAGTAATCCAAATAGACAAAGCAAGGTCTCAAATTTGTGAAAAATTTTATTTGTATTATTTTCATTCTTATTTGTACCTTGGTATTTGATTCCTATTGATGTACAAAAAAAACTATAAGAGGTTCCTTTGCCTCTAGGAGGTATTTAAAGAGGAAAAAGGAAAGCGGGATTCGGAAAATGACTCGTTCATAGATCATACATCATAGAGTAGAAATTAGAGTTTCAAACCATGTAAAGAGTAGTTTATTCTTATATGCTTATGCCTTTGGTTTTGTTATTTTATTTTTGTACATTGCATTGTGGCAAACCATAGAGATAAGCACAAATAAACAAAAGCATGAAAAACAATGATCATCTATTCAACCCCCCTCTAACTAAATTCACCAATCCAATATCTAGGTTTGTTGAAATCATATAATAATGGTATAAGACATCGAGGGACTACAAATAAGAGGCATTATAGTACAATTGTGCCTATGATAATAGACTACATAGGTAAAGTGAGAAGGATAGAATAGGGAGAGTGTTGAGGGTTTGGGGCATTAAGGGATGAGAAGCTTGACAAGAGATGGTGGAGGTAGACTATGTTAGTATTAACCCTAATACCAATTATGAGATGATTGGCAAGAGTATTTTTGTATCATATTTCATTAATTAATAAAAGATAAAATTGGTTATTATATTTACTTTAGTTCAGTGTTGAATGAATAAGTATAATAATGTCCTAGGATAGTAGATTCTAGTCTACAACATATCAATTAGTTGAATTGATTGTGGGATATTATAGATATATATAGAATGCTACTCTAAACTATTCCTAGTCAAGCATTAATATATAAAGATAATATTAATGCATTGAAACTAGCATGTAGGTGAACGGATGACTTAATCTCACAAGTTATAGATATAAGATATCAGGTTAATACATGAGTATATATTAGAGAATATGTACTGAATGACCCACCATGAGAATATTCCATGGATCGTTATATGAATGTCATAAACATTTTTATAGTAACTATTAGTATAAATAATCCTTAGACCTGAAGTCACTACGGTTTCCTATATAAAGAGTTGTGTACTTTGGTATCAACAAAAATCACTTATAACAAGGTGGATTATAAAGTCGATCACTGGGTATGCAATAGGTTATACGGAGGGATGTAAGTGATGTAGATGAGATCTATTCCTTCTATATGATGGAAGTAATATATGTGGGACCCTTAATTAGTAGGATACAAGAATGCATGGTCACACTCAAATGAGTCAATATATGATATTGAGCTTATTTGATTGAGTGTGTCTACTTAAGAGATCAAGAAATATAAAAATCAATAAGAGGATGACACGGTCTCTACCTCATTGATCAATCTAGATATCAAAGATAGAAGAATTGAGTCATACAAAATAATATGCACAAAAATATTAGGTCGGATCTAGACATTCTCATCACTTAGGTAGTAATGATGCATTGCTAGATACCACTCATTGCTTATATATCTAAAATAGTTTTAGATATATTACCAACTTAACGAGAGCCTATTAAGTCATACACAAAAAATATATTGATTTGGAGATGAATGATAGGATTAAGTCTAATCTAAATTATACATATTGAGTTAGACTCGAATGAATTTAAATTAGACTCATTGAGTAATGTGTTATACTTATTGGTTTATTGGATTAATGACTTATTGGATTAATGGTTAATCTAAATACTAAATCGAACATATTAAGAATAATGAACATTAATAGAAATTAATACATCATTAATCAAAAGGAGGATCAAGAGACAAAATCTTTTTTGTATTCATTGGATGAGTACAAAAGTCATTTGTAAAAGTAACATTTAGGTGAAGTAACTTTTTTGGTAAAGTAACCTTTTATGTGAAGTAACCTTTTTGGTAAAGTAACTTTTTTGTCAATTAATCTTATATAGGTGAAGTAACCTTTTGGGTGGGGTGATCTTCTTAGTTTTTGTTCTTCTTCCTCTTCTTCTCTTGGCTAAAAACAACCTTGTGTAGTTGCTAGCATAATAAAGATTGTTTCTTCTCCAAGTCATGAGTTCGTGAGACGGATGAAGAATATGTTCATGTGGATGTCGTAGAAGTGTAGACGTCTTGATTACGCTGAGATCTGCATCCGAATCAAAGTTACTGTTAGGAGTATTGGTTCACGTAACAAAGGTAACTATTCTATCTAATAGAATAGGAAATATAGTAAACAGTATTCACAAGGATCTCTGGAGGAATCTTTTTTCCACTGCGTTACATGTTGTTTTATGCATAAGATCCCTACAGACTACGTAAGTTAACCATGAAGACTAGCACATAGAATGAGCTAAGGGATTAGTGCATCCTAAAGTGAGAAGCTTAATAGAAGATGCTCAGTGTTAGAAACAACCATGTGGTGAGTCGAGAGTTGAGAGCAAATGTATTTAGGTGAGTGTAAATTTTAACTTAGGTGGACTCGGCCATGACATGGATCATAGTCAACCAACCAATCAAATGAAAGAGAGTTTACTAATGGTTGAGCGATTGAGTTATTGGCTCCAATACTAACAAAATAGTGTTCTTGAGATTAATTGATTGTCTAGTTAATTGATGTCTATTAATAGTTGACTAGTGGAGCTCGGATGAAGCGGTCATCGAAGGAAATGGTCGTAGTCCACAAGAATATGTGAATTCTAGTTGATTGGTGGTGCATAATAGTTGACTAGTTAGCAACAAATTAGATTGCAACAAAAGGCTTAAAATGTTGTAAAAGGACTCCCTGAAGGCTTCAAGAAAGACAAAATAGAGTTAGTTAAACCCTATTATAAGCCTTGCTTTCTTGAATTAAGCTCTCTTTGTTCTCCTCTATTGTAATTGTTATCCTATAAGAGGTTTCTTCATTTCTAATTACTTAACTGTGAAGGAGAAAGTTAGTAGCATTTTAAGAGTAATCCATCGATAGATCATCAACCATGGAATAGAAGCTTTGGGTTGTCAAATCATGTGTGTTGAATGGTATGTGCTTGTATGTATTTTATTGTGCTAACTTGTGTAATCTTACTAGATATGAAATAAGAGTAGTTAGAAATTTATATTTATAGGTACATACATTATTCACCCCCACTTGCATCTCTATTGACCCCTCTCTTCGATCCAATTTCTCTCAATCAAGTGATATCAAAGTAGGTTCACTTTTTTGTATGATCTTATTCAACGTTAGAGGAGGAGTTAATAGTGTAACCATTTTTTTGTCATTCTTTTAATTTCTATCAAAGTCGTTAGAAACACAATGGAAATAATAAAGAACAATAATAAAATAAAACACAATGAAAACATAATATTTTTTACTTGGTTCCCAACCCCAGGGTTAGTATATTTAAGGCATATGTACTCCGCGTGAGTCCACAATGTGTATCTTCTTTCCCAAACTCTTCTAGACGTGAAGAAACCTCTTATAGATTTGTAAGGCAATTACAAATACAAAATAATACAACAATCAATAATTAAGAAAACAAGACAAGCAAATCAATCTAGTCTGAAGCCATAAGTGTCGCGACACTCCTCTAACGCTTCCCGAATTTCGTTAGCTGAACTTGAACACTTTTCAAGCAATAGAACATAGAAACTTGTTTGTAGGTGATGTCTAGAGAGGCTAGGTCAATTCCACTTTTATACATCTTAATCGTCACTTCTCTAGTAGACTAGACCTCCCTTATATCGACTGGACCTCCACTGACTCAGCTGTAAACTCGATGCTCTTTTAGCTAAGTCTTGACCCTCCAATCAACTGAACATCCTCTAGTAACCTAGAGATCAGACAACACTTATCCGAGGTCTAACTTGCATGAACTCGATCATGTCAACCTCCGGTCAACTAGATCATTGAGTCTGGCGACCTGAACCAATTCCCAATTGGTCCCTCTCGAGCCTTCGTCTAGTTGTTGTTTCCTACAAAACAAATAAGCAAATAACATGCGAAACCTAGTACTTGATTTACCTAACCTACTAGGTTCGCTTGTTTGGAGATTACTCCTCCAAGACTTCTCTCTTTAATAAGTGTTCAGCTCTCAGCTGACCCATCTTAGACTTAACCTAGTTCCCAATTAGGTTTGCCTAGTTCCCAAGTAGTTTTACCTAGTTTTCAATTAGTTCTTCCACCACCTAGCCCTGTTAGGACTTCCATTGCCTAGTTCCCAACTAGGATTTTCACTGCTTGGTTCCTAACTAGGACTTCTACTACGTAGTTTCCAACTAGGACTTCAACAGCCTAGCTTTGCTAAGATTTCCACTCCCTAATTCATAACTAGGTATTCCTTTTGCCTAATCTCACAGGTCTTTCCATCAATGCAAGTATCTAGTCCTACTTAGGCTTCTCACTCACTTTCAGACTTCAAGTCAACCTTGATTTTGCTTAGACTCTTCACTTAACTTGATCAACCATGATTAAGTTAAGTGATCACCCTTAACCAAATTCCCTTAAACATATTGTTCAAACCAAACCATCAAAACCCTAGAGATGATTACACTAACATCATTTACTGACTAACCACCATGAGAGATGTTAGATCAGATAGTCATGGCTAGAGGGGGAATAGTGAGTATCACTTTTTCATCATTTTCATCTTATGCCCATCTACACAGTGTTAATAATGTAATGTACATAGAATAAATAAAATACAACAATAAAATACAAACACACAAACTCTTTTATATGGTTTTGAGCCCCTAGTTCTTACTTCATAGCCTATGGCTCATTGGTGGATCAATCCTAGTAATGTTGCTAAATTTCTTCTCTTCATATTCCTTTTGAAGATAAAGAAACCTCTTTCAAGTATCTATTCTTACACAAATTCAAACAAATATAAAAGAGACAAGCAAATACAATAGTAATATAGTAGACTAAATTACAATTCAGAAGATCTCTTTGCTTGTTTGCTTGGGTTTTTTTAGAATGTTCTTTGGAGACTATGGAATGTAACAACACTTGACCTGGAGCTACCTTGAACAAATCTCCAAAAGTCTTGACTAAAACTTCCATGAAAATCCCTTTATAGGGTTTCTATTCTTCACTTAGATCCATTGATCAATCGACTATTTGTTTTCTCCAATTGGCTGTTTATTGATTAGTTTATCAATTTTTATTTTCCAATCATCTAGTTCACTGTGGAAGACTAGAGTTCGATTGTTGTTGAAACACTATCTAAATCTCATCTCCACATTAGATTCTTTTTTTAAGATCAGTCAACTATTTGATCGTAATTTTTTTTATTTAATTTCATTTTGACTTGGATTGACTATCTTGTCAATTGCACAAAACATGTAATAATATCAACATTTGTTGACTATTCAAACCATGAATTCATCCAAATTGTAACTTTATGATTTTGGATTTATTAATTGACTACTTAACACCTATCAATCAATTGCTCCATTAGACAACTATGATTTTCATAGTAGTCAATTGCTATAACCTTGAATTTGACCAAAACATATCTTCATTGTTTTGAGTTTATTAGTTGACTAATACTCTAGTTCCAACCATGCTAAGGAAGAATCTATGTGGTGCTAAGAGATTCCTAATCTTTGGTATTTGATTGTCTGCCTAATATCAGTCAAACCCTGACATACTAGAACTCAGTAGCCTAGAAACTTCTCATCTCTAAGACTTCACCCATTATCTAATATCTAGCTATTATAGTCTTA
Source organism: Zingiber zerumbet (assembly GCA_037833815.1). NCBI lineage: Eukaryota > Viridiplantae > Streptophyta > Magnoliopsida > Zingiberales > Zingiberaceae > Zingiber > Zingiber zerumbet. The sequence continues at coordinate 2,088 of JBBMJZ010012800.1, read as the reverse complement.
CTAGTACTTTCATTACTTATAGTTCACTTCTCTAAGATTTTTAACCCTACTTACATCCAGTCACTGCATAAAGGAGGGAAGGAAGGAGTTGGTGTAGTCTCATAGTTTTAACACATGTCATCATTTTATTATGATGCACAACTAAAGTAATTCTCTATTGCTACCCATCCAAAATGGGGCAATTCTCAATCATGTAAAAGTTGACAACAATTATAGATTTTAATTTTTTTAATCATATCAGCTGAACAATTGGATGTCTTGGAGGTACAAATGAATAATATTTTCTAGTAGAAAATAGTTTACTTTTCAAATTGAAACTATATTTGCACTAAAAAAAATTTAGCCACAATTAATGTCAAGTGGTTATCACTAAAATGGCTAATAATTATATGTAACAAAAGATTTATTATAAAATTTTATTGGTATTATATATTATTTAGTAATGATACTAAAAAATAAATTATTAATTAATGATGGAAAGATTATATGAATCAATTTTATATTATCATCAATATTTTTAACCATGTGACTTAAGCTGACTAATCTTGTAATAAAACTTTTGTTTCCAAAACTTTGGTTGATATCATGGTTTAGGGACAAAAGTTATTTGCCATTAATACACATTTTTTTTAATAAAATTTATTGTGTCGTAAAAATGCATGAATAATTACAATAAATAAAATAAAAATAATAATCCCAGTTAGTCTCATTGACTAGCTGGAAGCGCACGTGACGGCCATCCCAGAAACCCAACATCCTTTGATTACGCCCCCCATTTGGAGGAAAAATTTCTACAAATACGCCGTAGCTAAGATTCGAACCGCGGGGGTCTGGAAGATAACCTGGATGTCCTACCACGACACCATGGTTCCGGGGACTATAAATAAAATAAACACTTACCATTGATGTCTTTCGATTGATGTTTGTGCTTCACTACAAAAATATTGTCACTTAGAGACAAATTTTGCAACAAATTTTAGAAAAAAATTCATTGAAAATTAGATTTGGGACGAAAATTGGGACAAAAAAAAATTCATTGGAAATATGCCGTCACAAAAATTTGCGACGATAAATTATAATTTCGTTGGAAATTTTGCAACGAAAACAATATTCGTTGCAAAATTCGTTGGAAATTTTGCGAAAAAATCAAAATTTGTTGCAAAATTCGTTAGAAATATTGCAACGGAAATAAATATTTGTTGGAAATGTTAGCAGAAAAAATCTCCAACGAACCATAAATTTGTCGCAAATTAGCAATGAAAAAACGTATTCGTTGCAAACAGATTTACGACGAATAATTATTTGTTGGAAAAGTTACAAAATACAATATTACCAACGAAAATATGGATTCGTTGGAAATTTCCAATGAAAATCCATTTTCGTTGGGAATTGCCAATGAAAATGCATTTTCGTTGGGAATTGCCAACGAAAATGCATTTTCGTTGGAAATTTCCAATGAATCCATATTTTCGTTGGAAATTTCCAACGAAATTATGGATTTGTTGGAAATTTCCAACGAAAATTCATATTCGTTGGAAATTTCCAACAAAATTCATATTCGTTAGAAATTTCTAACAAAATTTATATTCGTTGGAAATTTTCAACAAATCCATATTTCGTTGGAAATATCTAACGAAAATATAAATTCGTTGCAAGTTTCCAACAAAATTCTTATTCATTGGAAATGTCCAACAAAATTCATATTCATTAGAAATTTCCAACAAATCCATATTTCGTTGGAAATATCCAACAAATTTGTATCTTCGTTGGAAATTACTAACGAATTTATATTTCGTTGGAAACTTCCAACGATAATATGGATTCGTTGAAAATTTCCAACAAAAATACATTTTTCGTTGCAGTATTCCGATAAAATACGATATTTCCAATGAATCCAAATTCGTTGCAAAATTCGTCCCAAAATTAAAAAAAAACATACATACCCATTTAATTTCAATATTTTTTCCTATTACAATTTTTTCAAACAGATTCAACATATATATAATATACCACTAAACACAATAACACAAATATAAACCAAAAATCAACTAACATATTAGTGTACAATAAAATAAATACAAACATCAA
>JBBMJZ010012787.1:0-11255 GCA_037833815.1 Zingiber zerumbet | reverse complement strand
GTACCTGTGTTCGAGCCAATCGAGGCACCTAGACTTGGTCCGAGCTCCCGAATCTCCGAGCGCCTAGATCCTTTCGGGCGTCTAAAGCCCCTTTTTTCAGCCAACTTACAATTTTGATTTCTTGCAAAACACATTAGTCCAAGCAACAAAAATTACCATGCAAAAATAGAGTTAGCACATAAAATGATTATTAATTAGATTCTGGCTTTCCAAGACCATGATTTAGTCATGGTCTTCATCACGTCTAAAATGCTCTAAGTTGCACTGCGCCTATAGTCCCATCGGGACTCGTTCTCACCAGATCTCTCATTCAGTGACTTACCTTCACTTACCAATTGCGATCGCTTGACTTGCCTCTTGACCCACAGGTCTTCCTGCTAGTTGTCAGGTCCGTAGACCAACTGGACTTCGGCCATCTGTCAAGTCCCGCCGACCCAGCTGGACTTCCTGTCATATATCAAGTCATTCCTTGATCTATCTGGACTTCGTGCCAGTTATCAGATCCTTAGACCTAACTGGGTTTCAGCTTGGTATCAGGTCCTTTAGACCCGTCAATTCCTACACACTCGGTAAAGAAGTTAGACAAACATAGCACCTAACTTTAAACCATTTGTCATTCATCAAAACTTGAGCTTGACCATTGGTACTAATTGCACCAACATTAGGAACACAAGAAACCGAGCGAGAAGGATGACATGAAAAGCGAGGAGGATGAGGAGTTGCGGAAGAGTAATTAGTGGAGCAAGAAGGACGCACGCGACACATCCGACAGACGAAAAGCCAGGAAGAAACCTGCTCGAGGAGAAGGTCGGAGTTGGGTTCGGATGAGTTCAACTCCAAATGATCGGAGCATCATCCAAGCGAGCAAGAAAGTGGAATGGTCAATACTGAAATTGGCCATTCAATGAACAGTGCTCGAGACGCCTCAATTGACTAGAGACGCCTCAGATGAACAGTACCCGAGGCGCCTTAGGTGAACGAGAGGCACCTCCAGTAAGCTGGAGTCATTGGCGAAGAAATAAGCTGCGGAGTCTAGATCAACCTATCCGAGGCACCTCAAATGATCCAAGGTGCCACACATGAACAGTAGTCGAGGCGCCCAGGATTACTTGAGGTGCCTCCAATCTGCCAAATCAGAAAAGTGAAAGTTAGCGTGGATAAAACTTTATCTACTTGGAGGCGCCTCTAACTATTCGAGGCACCTTGAGCTGCTACATCAACAAACGATCACTTTTGACCAGTGGGCTATAAATAGAGGGCTTGTCCTCTTAGTCCATAACACACTTTGTACTTCATTTCTACATTCGCTTTTTAGTTTCTGAGCTTTCAAAGTTTGTAAGAGGCTACTCCGCCTTCAACGAAGGAGACTTTTCTAGTTGAGTTTCCACTGTCTTGGATTAGCAACCTTCCCGGTTGCAAATCAAATAAATTTGTTGTGTCTCTTACTTAGTATATGTTTTATTATTTTAATAAATTAACTATGTGTCCTTGCTAAGTTCGATAGCAAGAAAAGTATTAACTTTTTATTGTAGGCTATTCACCCCCCTCTGGCCAGTCCACGACGGTCTAACATGAGCAACCTCACTCAAAATTATCTTCACCTAGATGTACCTTTATTTAATCATCCAAGTTATTTGGACAAAGATTTATGGCTCCAAAATGAAAAACATAGTTAGACCCAATCAAAATCAAATAGCACAAAAGCCTAATTTGACCTAGGTAAGCACTTCAGCTACCGTTAGGGGGTCAACAGGATTTAACGGAACATATTCTATTCTTCTCCAGGACTTCTTATTTAAGGTACTCAAGCAGACTTCATATCAATAGACACATAGATTGTATGAGGACTAATTTCTCAATCACTAGAAGCATAGATCCAATTTGTAAATAGTAAGATCAACATTTACTCAAATGAGAATAATTCAGGAAATAGCGACTAGGTTGATGGATAAGTTATAGAGCATAAATAAAAGTTCAGTTACCAAATGGATACAATTTCTGGTTCTTGACCCACTAGAAAAAAGGACGAGTTGCTTAGAATATCACTTCTACATAAATCCATATCAAAGTTCATTTTTCCATTAGATTTATTTTTGGAAGAAGTAAAGTTTATTTTTAGTATTTTAACAAATAAGCATCTTAGTGTACTCGATAGGTCTGAAGGGTCTGAAGAAGTAAAGTTTATTTTTAGTATTTTAACAAATAAGCATCTTAGTGTACTCGATAGGTCTGAAGGGTTTGTGATTTTAAATTTCTGTACAGAAAATTATATTGTTGGATGTTAATGTTAGTCATTTGAAGAGAACACAATTAATTATAATTAGCTATGAGGGACTTAAAAAAAAAAGGACTCTAGCATGGTTCTTGAAATTTCCCAGTACCAACTTGTAGGAAGAGTTGTACAATACAGTGTGACAAAGTGAATTTCACTATTAATAGAACATACCCAATTCAGAATTCAAAGCCATTGAGACATTAAATGTTTGATTCTATAACAACTAAAGCAATTCACGATTGCAAGTGAATTTTACATTGAAAATCTATGTTCCCACTAAATAATCATTTAGTTCCTAAAGTAAAATAGTTGATAGAAGCAACACCGCTTTTCAACAATAGCTTGGAGCCTAGCATATTTGCTCCATATGTTTAGTGAAATGTATCATTTTATTGGAAGCTTAGTTATGCCCTTTACTTATAACCATCACGCTCTAAATATTGACGAACTAGTTCCACTCATTGGACCCCATGTTTGTGTACAAATCCATAGCAAATTGTATAGAGGAACATGGGAGAAGAAAAATAGGATAAATTTTTATTAGAGAATTTAAAGCTCCAAAAGAGCAAAGGCTTTATTATGTCGCATGCTAAAACAGAAATCGCTCTAGGATTAATCATTCCTAGAGTGGATTTACGAGAGCTTTTAGTATTGGGTCGAATCCCATAGGAAATCACATGACAGGGACCAGCCACAAGTTACCTCCAAGAAGGCAATTTAAACGCAACAGGAAAGGAGGACTACCCCTGGATACGGTTCCTATCAGCAAATGTTTCAAAATACAATGTCAACGTTCCGATCGACTACTTGTACCCGCCACAGTTAATGCAGGCGGTGGCAATCGAACACCAACAAACAATCAAATAACCCTTTCAGATCCTAGACAAGGAATTCACAGATCAAGAAGGCGAGGGATCGAACCCGGTCCCGTTGTCGATGACGACGGCGGGTCGCAAAGCTGCGTCCATTCGAGGGGGATTTCGATGTGGAACCGCCTCCGAAATCCGAGACTGGCTCGGGGCGTCCGATCATGATCGCCGGCGACCGGCGCCGCGCCAGGCGAAGATGCGACCGTCGGAGAGGCGGCACCGAAGCTAGGGCTACCAAATCCTACTTCTCTTCTTCCTCCGATCTGTCGATCGATCCCTCTCCTCCTCCTTGACTGCGTCGCCGATCGAGTGGGAAAGCTAGGGCGACACGGAATGGACTTGGTCTTCGCTTTCGCGTTCCCTCAAATCTGCGGCGGCGACGCTATTGACGATTAACAGGTATCATGCGCCAATAGCGACCTGCCATTCGCGCACCATCCCTTATTTAAACAACTAGCGGGAAGTAAAGTTATCACAGTTATTTCGAGTATTATTCCGTAATTAATATAAATTTTTGGTAAAAAATTAAAAACGATGCCTCTTATATTATTTATTATCTTCTATTAAAAAAATATTTTATATTTTAAAATATCCTTGTTCTTTGTTATGCAATCTCCAAAATATTTAAAATTATCAAGTAATTATAATCAAAGCTATTTTAATATTAATTAGAAATACTCAAGTATTAATTAAAACTACTCCAAATTAATTAAAATAAATTCAATTTGGAAAATCAAAGGAATTAAATTGATACAAACTATTAACTATTAAGTGATTTGAATCAAAATTATTACAATGTAAAATAGTTTTAATAAAACAATTAACCCAAATTAATTAAAATAATTTTAATGGAACAAGTTTATCAAAGCTGCTAATATACCTAAAACAATCCTTAAAGAAGTATATTTTCAAGATTTGAAATGTATTTTTTACATTTATTTTTCAAAATTAATATTATAGCAATTAAACTTTATTTATCATTATATTATTATTTATGCGAAACCAATCTCTTAGGCTCAAAACCCACATTAGCGAAAATTTCATACTTCCCTTTTTATTATATTATTATTTATCAAAAAATTTCAAGCATCATCTACTTTTTTTAACACAATTTTATGTTTTTTTATATCAAAAATTTATCAACAAGGTCAGGTCCTTATGCAAAAGCAATCCGTTGGACTACAGAATGCAAATCCAATTCCAAACAACCTCAATATCGAAACAACAATATACGCATTCAAATAGAACTGATGAACACCTCCCAACTTGTCTACAACTCATCCCTCCTTGTACAATACACTCTACCATGACTGGATGCACATACAACAACACCGAGCACTTACTACTACTACAACTACATGCAACATTTATTCATCGAAAATATTAATCAAATTTTAACAAGACAAAGAATATCTACTAGAATAAAGAATACAGCATCGAACTTTGGGCATTTATATACAAACTTCAACTATTCTGTAATATCGGAGAGTGGAGTTTGGATCACTGCTGATTGATCAGTAGAGCTTTATCCTGGTATTGATGTCTCTACGGCAGATCGGGCATGTCACAAGACTAGGTCCACATTGTGAACACGTCTGCGAGATGAAAAAACAGAAACAGAGTTTAAAACCTGGCAGGGGAAGGAGAGTCAGGTGATTTGGTGGATAACAAAGTAGGAAAGGTTGGAAATATTCACCAGATGTCCGCAGCCGAAGGCCATGTCTCTCGGATTCGTGAGGCAAATAGGGCATACCTGTAAAACACAGGGGGAACGATCATGATCAGCAGTGGTTCAGACAACAGACAACTGAAACCGGTGCCTAACACAGATGCCCTTTCGAGTTTCAAACAATATTTTATCAGCGTTGTTGCTTTACTTATAAAGAAATTTCATGACCAGTTGGCTAAACATTTGCCACATCACTATTTCATTAAGTGATAAAACAATGTCGATGATAAAATTGACAAGAATATAAAACTCCAGGGGAGCTTGTAGATGATTTTAGAATTCTAGAGTCATAAAGGACAAGATTTGATAAAAGGAGTATTTTCCTTTTCCAATTGAAGCAGTAAAAAACTGGATACAGTTAAAAACATAATTCTAGGTGTCAAAAGACCAGATTGAACTGGCCTTAGTTCCTAGTTGGACTGGTTGAAGTCTCCCGTCACATAGCAAATGAACTTTGACATTTCAGAGAGGGGAATGCTGACAATTTTAGAATTTTAGGAAGCATTTTGAAAAGAAGAGATCAACTAGGGGGCAAAGGATTTTTTTTCCAATTCAACCGGTGAAAAATTATATTCAACTGAAAAAATAATACTAAATGTGAAACCCAATAGAACTGGCCTCCATTTCCTAGTTCAACCAGTCGTACTAGCTGACCGAATTAAGAAAAATCAAAACAGAGTAAATGAATTTAACATTTCAAAGAATTTCATAATGTGATGAACAAGAGAAAGTAATCCGAAAGCAAAAGAAACTAGGCCTTCATTCTTTGGACAGTACCTGGGATTCTGATGATGAACTGGGTGGTGCAGGAGGTGCACTAGATGTTGTTTCATATTCAGGGTAGAGTGGCGCACTCTTCTGGAAGCTTGTTGATTTGTAACTGTCACTTGAAACACTTGAAACAGACGATGCATTGTAACCTCCAATAGGTGGAGGAAGAGGGACCTTCTGTGGAGATTTTCCGGATTGCCGACTGTTTTCCAAAATGAACCAAAGGATAAGAAACTACTATAAAACTTGAATGCCAGAGGAAATTGAAAAAAAAATAAAAATTGTTAAACTTAGAACCCGTAATTGTGCATCCATACCCCAAAATCCCCAGTTCTAGGGTTGCCTTGTACTGGGAAGGAATTTCCATCAATGCAGCAAGAGCAAATGCTGCTTCTTTTCTGGGTTGGGGTATGTTCCTTGACATTATCTCCGTAAAATTGACAAACTGTAAGATAATACGAGTTAATGGAATCTAGAGCAACACACTATAACTGGTGGAATCTGAACCGAAAATCAAAATTTATCACCTGAAAATTATCAAACGCGCGGGCAGGGATATTATCATCAAATTCTTTCATCATGTCCCAAGGGCCATCTCCAACTCCAACCAAAATTATGGACAGTGGAAATCCACTAAAACAAAAGTAGACATTTGATCAGTTGTCAAAACTTTTTTTTTTAAGAGAGCAGCAACTGCCAGTCCAATGAATATTCCACTCACCTTGCTTTAACTATGGCATCAACAGTCTTATGTTCTTGGGAGCTTAAATGACCAGAATGAGTGTCTACACTTCTTGTAACCTGTATAATGAGATACTCTCAGGAAAAATTCACAACTTTTAAATAAATGTATAAATTGAGAGGTCAGTTAGCTACAGATGGTATTCCTCACATTCCTTTGTGGTACTTGGATAATATTTCAATTGATAGTTTCCCATGCAAAATCCCAGTTATAAAAATGAACCACCATGTTCTCCATAAGGAAATTGTTTATTAATTTATCTATGATTAAAAGTAATTATTAACTACTTTTAAAAAAGTCCCGTGGGGCAACGGCCTTGGATGCACCTAATGTCAGGAAGCTGATGTGTGTTATGTATGTATCAATATCCAGTGGAAGGCCTATTTGTGCAATAGTATAGGACAGGTTATTTATAGGAGACGTAGAATTCAAAATGTAAAACAGTATTGTCTGTCAGCATTAAAAAGTTAAGTCTTTTTGCTTCTTCTTTCTTTCGTTAACTTTCAACATTGTAAACAAACAACTATTCATAAAATGAATGACCAAGCCAATCATCTTTAACCTTTTTCCTGCATCAAGACTCTTTCTTTGTTTTAGCATTCTTTCAAGAATTATTAATTCCCTTGAAACATTACATCACATGCTACCTTATCCCGTTGTTAATTGGTGCAATGCAGTCTGTTCTAAAAACAAGGGAAAAGTACCTGACCATCAGCAATTATCACCAAAACATGGTATTGACCACCACTTTGTTCTACAATGGTCATAGCCATTTCTATTAGTGGTGCAAAAGAGGTCGGACCTGCAAATAGTAAAGGACTCTATAGTAAATAAACAGTAAAATTATTGATCACTACTTATTTTACTGACAAGAAAGAATTACCATACCTGCCAGACGCAAATGGGGTACAAGCTCTCTATATCGCTGCAAAGCATCTTGAAACCCATTACATGGTCTTCCATCAGGGTAAAAGCTAAAGACACCTTGATCATGCGTGGATGCTGACAAAATAAATTATTTCACATACTATGAGAACACATACCATCATATTGTGAAGGTTCTTTAGGCCTCTATTGACTTTTTGCTTTATAAAGCTTACTATAGTCTCACTATATCTGTGGAGCTTGTTTAACTATAATAATAAAATCCATCTATTGTTACTTTCCCTTTTAGACAAGACAGATTTGAGGGAATTAGTTGCCCTACCCTGAAGGCAATGGTAAATGAAGAATAAGGAATTTCCCCTTTTTTGTGAACATAATATATATATATATATATATATATATAGTTTTTATAATCTCATAACCCCGTATATTAATCTCAAATTTTCTATGGTCGGGTCTTTATTACACTAACTTCTATGTTTTTTAAATTGCTTTAAGACTTTTAACTGAAGGGGAGCCTGGCGCAATGGTAAAGTTGTTGCCATGTGACCAAAAGGTCACGGGTTCGAATCCTGGAAATAACCTCTTGCAAAAAAGCAGGGTAAGACTGCGTACAATGGATCCTTTCCCGGGACCCCATATGGCGGGAGCTTCGTGCACCGGGCTGACTTTTTTTTTTCAAGACTTTTAACTGGTTAAGATAAATGGATAAATGTTGCAAAATGAAACCATACCATCTCCAAATCCAAAGCATGGAATCAAGTTGTCTTCGTCAAATGCTGATAAGGTTCTCCCAATTATAGAAATAGCTTGTTCATAAGGATTTTGTGTATCACCAATATGATGCAAGCTTCGTCTGCCAAATGAAACTTTACCTGATCACCAAAGTCAGTAGATATCAAAATCCACAGCTATACAAGTAATGAAGTTAGCTACCAAAAAATGGATTACTGGCAATGTAATCTAACCTGTCCACTCATTGCTCTTTGTGAAATCAATGCCAACAATAAGATTGGAAGACTCGAGCCCAGCCCTTGAAAGAGCATCAGTGACCTGTACAAAGAAACTTAGATCTGATTAAAAAAAAACATAAAAGAAAATATAACAAGTTAACTACTTAGCAACATTAGATCACAGTACAAATAATAGGTACTTCACATCTGAAATTCTATGGTGTTACTCCACTTCTTTTGGCAAAGACAGTTTTATGCAATGTTATATATAACACACAAGATATAGTGATTCTTTTGGCTGAAATCTCAAAGAGGAGGTAAAGTCTGTTTTTGTAAGATTAAGCTGAATGGACCATTTTTCACAGCCTGCTTCCAGATAGTTTGTTGCAGTGTATCTTTTACTGTATTTGAAAAAATTTAGGATGCTTGAGCAACATTCATTTGCTAAAAAATGGAAGCTTAACAAATTCCACAAATTGTCTTTTTGAGCCAATAAGTAAAAGAATATCAAGCTTATCCCAACTCAAAATCCATTTTTTTTTCAAATTAAGTATGTTATGAACCCATGATCAAGATCCTACCTAGGAACCATTAGGAACTTATAAGATTGGATCATAGGATTAGAGATCGGATTCATCAAACCTTACAATTAATAATTGAAAATAGATTGGGTATATTTTTGATTAAAATATGTATTGACTGTTATTTTTAATATCTAAAATAAAAAAATGTTTGCATGTGTTTCATTGAGACTTCAAATAAAGGAAGTGCAATTCTCCTCATTACAATAACGTTTTAGTCTGATAAAATGTTGTTTATGGGATTCTTCTAAACACAATATGATGGTTAAGTAGGTAAATGTGCAAATTCATCAAGAAAAACAAATTAATTAGCTGCACAACTTAAGTCAAATGGTGAATCCAATAATGTGTCTGAACATGATTAGCCCTTAATCGCTTCTTTTCTGTCAGTTAAACATTATTATTTCAACAGAACTGGGTTAGCCTCTGCTCCCCTGTAAGTGATTTACTAGCCAATCTGGTCCATTTTTTACAAACACTGATGATAGTAGAAAAAAAATATTTTGAAGGTAGGCTATTTATTCTCTTGGCCACACAATTGTTTAGGCAGTCGATATGCAAAATCATTTGGTGGTATCAGGATAGTTCAATTCCCATGTTGAATATAACTATGGATCAGGAACAGAAATCATGAGTTCACAACTTTAATCACAAACCGCTTAATGTTACTTGTAAAGTAATGAACAATTTCTGCTCCAACAATAGTCAAATTTCTTTTGTGTATCATGAGCAAGTGATGAGTTCACACCCAATATGTTTCTTCTCCACGAAGGCATTAATATTTTCCTTGACTTGTTCAAATTGTCAAGCAGCAAAGGAAGACCAACTATGCCTTACCAGAACTACATTTACATTATGGTTGGAGTTGTATGCCTGCGATACAATAAAAGAACTGCTCTCCAGATGATGACAAACCACTCTCTTTGAGAAGTGAATTGGGGTTGGAGTTGTATTTCTGAGACAACCGATGCACTCATTAACTGCACATAAAGAAATGTTCTCTGACATGCCCGCCTCACATCAAACTGAGGGGAACTTACTGCAATATTTACCGTGGAAAGGGCAGGTGAAATGAAAAATATATCGGGGTGTCCAAACTCCAAACAAATCCAGGACCGTCGAGAATATTTTTCATTGGCATGATATGTCCATGTTCCAACAGATGGAAATAGCACTGGTATGTAGGCTAACATCTTTCTCCAGCCTTTATACAGACGACTCTCTCTCCAAGTTCCTAACTGCTCACCCTTTTCTGAGTTCTATGTTTTCTCCTTCTAGTTTTTTATTCTAAAAAGAAAATAGTCTCCCCATCCTCTTATAAGCAATTTCATGTAGCTCAGTTGCGCTACGTAATGTGTTTCTTTAGACAAATATGATTGCTTGGGCCACAACCTTGTACTTACACCAAAAGATTAAAGCCAAAAGATTAAAGCAAAACCTTTCAAAAAAGCAACCTGACAAAAGGTATTAAATCAAAGATTCTGTATGCATCATACATAAAGAAAATGATATAATTAGAAAATCGGAATACCAATCTAAATAAGAAATTTATGTCCCAAAAAAAACGAATTATATTGCTTCTATCAAGTTTTTCTGGTATTGCGTGTTAATTGGTTCTTCATAAACAAAACTGGCATCTAAAGTCGATGGGATCACGAATTACGCAATTTCTTTGGGACTATCAACCCCAATCCTAGTCGCTTAATTTTTTAATCACGACAAACGAAGCAATTGATTCGAAGTACAAAATTTGGCCTCGAATACCACAGCTCTTTTATGTCTCTAAAAAACACACTAAACTAGCAAACACAGAAAGAAATTAAAAAAAAAAGTTGCAAGTTTACTTGGTCCACGGTATGGTAGTCGTCGCTTATCCTCGAGTACCTCCTGTCGATCCTCCGCCCACCCTGCGGTTGATGGGGTTCGCTATGAGAGGGAGAAGGAGCATAAGACGGAGGAGGAGCATAAGACGGAGGAGGAGGATAAGCGTAGGACGAAGGCGCAGCGGGAGGAGGGTAACTCTGATAGCCAGGCGCCTCGCGAGGAGAATAACTACTACTGCCGTAATTCCAATCCCTCTCTCCCGAATCCCTAGAGCTTCCACCCCCCATCAATCAGTAAACAGAATCAGGAATACGATGCGAGATCCAGAAATCCGAACCGGACGCGGCGAGCCTTAAGAACGGATCTGAGGCGGCGCCTCGGAAGAGGAGACCAAATCGACGACGCCGTTGAATCGAGGATGCGTAAGCGCGGGCGAAGAGGCTGTGACGTGCGCGAGAGAGAAAGATAGATCTGGAAATAGGAAGTCGGCTTTGTGAGGGACGGTGACGAACAGAAAGGGAGGAGAGGGAAGACACCAAGAAGGTGAGAGAAAATGGATAATTAATGACAGGAGAAATGATTTGCTCAAGGAAAAAATCTCAAGGAAAACCTCAAGGATAGACACA
>JBBMJZ010012771.1:0-11257 GCA_037833815.1 Zingiber zerumbet | reverse complement strand
AGTTGCGGACACCGTGAGTTGTCGAGCGGCGCCAAGTTGCCGCTGAGAGTTGCTGACATGATGTCGGGAGCTGCAACACGACTCCAGAGTAGATGTCGAGTCTAGCAGAGCGTTATCTCCTTAAAACAGATTCGGCCCCTCCGCGGTGCTCAGAGGATCAGGTGGACATCTGTTTCCCAGGATAAAATGGCAGGATCACGAGCACAACCGAGCACTGGTTGTCGTGACGATCTGAACTAGATCCAAAAACTATCATGATTTAGCAAAAGAAGTGCACAACAGAAGGGAAAGAAACATGGAGATTCAAGGAGGAATGGAAGAGCACACAAAGCTCCCTTGAACTTTTCTCTCTTGAATTTTGCTCTCTCTCTTGAATTTTGCTCTGCTCTCTTCATTCCTCTTAAGGTCTCTTATATAGACCTTGCCTGGTGCAAGGCTTGCAAGCACAGCAAGCCACATTGTGGCTTGCTGTTGGCTTCAACTAAGTGGCTTGCAAGCTCTTGCAAGCTTGCCACGTGTCGTGCAAGCCAGCTGGTGACATTGGCTTTGGCTTGCATACTGGCCAACAAGTTGCCTTACGCAAACATATCGTGTCCTGACTGATTTTTACGAGCAATGGGTTGATGTCCTCCGGGCCCTGGATTTTCAACCCCCTTTGTTCCGAATCAGTCGGAAAGCCTCGCTTTCAATCGTTGTGGGACTACAACCCACAAGTCGCGTTTTCATTCAATTTTTCCAACAAGACCTTCTAACAAAGAAGGTATTTTGGGGATAAGGATAGTCTTCTTGCAATAATAAGCGCATGAATTAGCCATAAATCAACAAATATTTAAAAGTCAAAGTCATGTTGAGGTCAATTCCAATCAACGTGGTCAATCAAATCAAATTGGAGGTCGTCGACCACACTGTCCGAGCGTAAAGACGCTAAAATAGAGGTGAATACAGAATACTGTTCTCTAAACATCAGGATTTAAAATAAATTACATAGCGAAATAAAGAAAACAAAAATACATGCTAACACAAGTAATTTTTTACTTGGTTCGAAGTCTTCACGACTCCTGCTCCAAGGCCCGCACTTATCGAGTACTTTCGTTAGGTAATCACTAATAGTTCGAAAAGTTACAATAACGAAGTACAAAAATTATAATGAAAGGCTACCGACAACAAAGAAAACTAAGTAAAGCTTAATGTCCGGTTGTCGGTGGTGCGTCACAGCATCGTAGGAGTTTTTTTAGAGTAGCGCGTAGGAACGAAAGTTGCAGCAGTTGTTCATCTGAAATTGCTAGTCGAAAGCCTTTATATAGGTCAGTTCTAGGAGGCTAGAACCCCTCCGGGCTCCTAGACCGCTGTTGATATAGCGATCTCTCGTCGAAACTTGACCCATCATGTTTATCCACCTTTGGGTGTTCAGACCTCTGAGCACCTAGACCGTTGACGGGAGTTCGACCAGTCGTCGCGCTCCAACTCAACATCGAGATGAATTTTCTGGTCCTGACACCTTGACCAGCTCCGGGCACTTGAACACTCTTTTTTCAGCCATTTGCCTTGCAAAAAAGAGTTAGTCATGAGTAACAAAAATATATTTATCCTGCAAAACAAAGTTAGTATAATATAGTAAAATAAGAGTAGTAATTAGATCTTGTCTTCTCGATACCGGGATCTAGTCAAAATCTCAACTTAGGTTTTTTCAAATGGATCTAAGTTGGACCTACGTCTACAGTTCCCTCAACTGAGAATGCGTCATCACTGGATCTCTCCTCTAGCTACTTATTTCTTACTTACCCACTACAATCATTTGACTTGCCTTTGACCCACCAGATCTTCCCGCGACTTGTTAGGTCCGCAGACCCAATGAAATTTCGGCCGGTTGTCAGGTCCCGCGAACCTAACTAAATTTCCCACCAGATATTGTATCCCGCGGACTTATCTGAACTTCGCACCAACTATTGGCCCAATGACGGATCCAAGAATTCAAGCATGGAGGGGTGATTTTTACGTGAAAACAAAGGGTGATATCCTTTATTTCTACCGGTAGAACCCTATAATACTAGGGGTTCCACTGCAGTAAAGGGGGGCGACCGCCGATGCCGCCCCCCCTTTGGATTCGCCCCCTGCTATCGGGTCTCACAGACCTAGCTGGATTTCAGCTTGGTGTCAAGTCCTTCAGATCCGTCAACTCCTGCATGCTTGGTAAAACAATTAAATCATAAAATACTCTAAATTTAGTCCATTTGTTATTCAGCAAAATCTGAGTTAGATTATTAGTGTAAATTGTACTAACAATCTCTCTCTTTTTGATACAATCACAATTTGATTTAAAATTAGAAAAAGAACCATATTGAAAGATAATATGCAAATCACAAATAATAATCTAAGTTAGTTTTGAATTTTATTTACTTATAATGTTTATTTGTTCTCTTTCTACATTAACCCTTACTCTCCCCTTTAGCATTTATTAAAAAGAGCTAAGGTAAAATAAGGACAAGCATAATATGTAATAAGTAATGCTAGACATTAATGCTAAAAGTATACACTATGTATGTATCGATTTTAGGGAGAGATTTGAATAAAAGTCTAGTTTAACAAAAAAAATTGCAAATGCTTTTAAAAGTATTTTTGAAATCAAAATTGTATTCCAGGCAAGGTTTTGTTAAAAAAAAAACATTTTAAGTAATTTTTTTAAAAAAATTCTGAGTAATTTCTTTTAAAAAAATCTGGGTACACTTTTTAAAAAATTTTAAACTTTTGAAAAAAAAAATCTAAGTAAACTTTAAAAAAAATTCTAAGTAAATATTTGGAAACCAATTTTTTTAAAAAAAATCTAATTAAAAATTTTAAAGTAATTTTAAAAATAAAATTTTTAAGAAAGATTTTTAAAATAATTTTAAAGAAATAATTTTCTAAGAAAGATTTTCAAAGTAATAATAAAATTTTGAAAAGGATTTTTCAAATCAATGTTTCAAAAAATTTAGTAAATTAATTTTAGAAATATTTTTAAAATATATTTTAGAACAAAGTGAAACTATATTTTAAAGTATTTGAATCCTTTCTGTCTTTTAAGTTAACACTGCCCCTTAATTTATACTAGAATTTGGGTATATTAAATTGTGCAATATATTTTCAAGGCATTAGCCTAGCATCTTTTTATTATCTTTTTTAGCTATAAAAAGTTCTGCTTAAATATTTAGAGGATTTAGCATCTTCTTAATAACAATTTAAAATTGAAATTTCACCTTTGTTCTTAGCGCATTTTTCTAGAGAGTGATATGCTGGGCTAGAATTATCAATTTAGGTTGAATATGTCAGATTAGTTTATTGTGCTAAATAATTTAAACAAGTTAGATTAAAATTTTATTAACCTATTTAAAGATGGATCGAGATAGACCGAGCCACCTAGGTCTATTATTCGGGCGATGTGGTCTGCAATAGACCTGAATTACCTTGTGTGTTGAGAAAAAATATATTTTTCTATCAAACTTAAAACTAAAATGAAAATTTTAATGAAGAATTTAATCCATATGTAATCCAAATTTAAAATATTTAATTTTTCTATATATATTTTTATTATTTTTTATTTTTTCGGTGGGCTAGTAGACTGGTCAGACTTACAATCCTTCTTCAATTGAGTTGGATTAGAATGGATCGGCTTACGCCGCTTTGCCCCACTAGGAGTCGAGCTTTGGACGTATAAGTGGAATTACATCAGGAATTGCAAAATTCACAAGGAAAATTAATGTAAAGTAAATAATAAAATTATAAAGATGGAGAGGTTAATAAAAAAATTAGAGAGAATTTACAATTTGAGAAAATAAAATAAAAGAATATGAGTTGTCTGGACGAAGGGTGGGATATGAAATTAATTCGATAATTTTATATCTAAGTTGATTAAAATACCTAATAAGGTAGATATTTTAGTTTTTTGTTTATTTGCTATTAAAAAATATTCTTAATTAACATGTGGATTAGGGTGCAAATGAACCAAATAATAGTGTAAAATATTGATATTCGAATTCGTTTGAAAAAATGAACCGAATCCACTTCAATAGTATAAAATATTGATATTCGAATTTGTTTGAATAAATACACGGAAGATTATATTCGAATTTGGTTTGAAATTCAAAATTATAAATAATTATGTCTCGAGTTCTAATTGAGTTCGGCTTGAGTTATTTGACTCTGATTCAAATATATTTATAGCGCGAAGTTATTATTTTAGCAGTATTTTCAAGGCCGCTTCGTACTTTCTGAAGTGGATAAATCATATAAAATAATTATCCCAATGTAATAGTCTTTTATATGGGAGAGATTAAGCATCCAGTGAGATGTTGTATACTTATTAAAAATTATCTCAAAATTTATTGTCATAATTATTTATGCATATATTAACTATGTTAATTTGTAAGGACTTGACTTGATTCAAATATAATTGAATTATAGCTCTAAGTAATTCTAATCCTAATTCGAGTATATTTATATTAAAATTAAGAAAAAATAAATAGAGTTTAGAATTCAGGAGTGGTTCGTGAACATTCAAAGAAAATGTTACGGGTTTAAATTTGACTCACAAAAATTTTTATCAAACATTATATTTGAGTTCGATTGGAACTTTTATATACACGAAAAGCCCATGAATAAGTTGAATTCCTGAATGTGAACTATACCTTATTGGACTTACATTATTACCTCCGGTGCACAATATAATGATAAGAAATAAGATGAGCTCTCATGAAAGTCATCACACACTCTCTCCTCATTTTTTCTTCATTATACTTTTTTTCTCTCCCTCCTTTTCTATAATGTTTTCTCTCTCATCATCTTTTTCTTTCATCCTATTTTCTCTCTCATCTTCTCTTATCCTCCTCTTTCCCATCGCATTCTCTTTCCTTATTTTTTCTTATAACATTTTTCTCTCTCATAATATTTTTCTCTCATATTCAATTTTCTCTCCCATATAATTTTTTCTCTTATTTTACTTTAAGGATAAAAAAAAAAATTTAATTTATTCCGATATAAAATATTCAACAAACTAAATATTACTTTTAAGAGTGATATTCATATTCATACCCATTCTCATTCCATAATACTATGATTTCAATTTCAATTCATATTCCTTGGAAAGAACGAAACATCCTTTATAATTAATTTTTTACAAGACATATTATACCTGCAGGGTTCAAGTCATTCATGATACTCGGCTCAGTCATGACCTATTCACGCTTCCCAAATTTATTTCATTCATCGGTAAAAAATTTTCGTATGACCTGATGAATCATCTTCGGAATTAATCGGTAAAAAAACTTAAATACCTAATTTTTTTTTAGAAAAAAAATCCTGTCTGACCTAACACGGCTGGCCGAGCAATCGTCGACTGGGCCAGCGTAGAGCGGTCCGTTTAACAGGCCAGGCCCGGTTAAAAATTCATGATCTGTTTCACCGCCCGCTTCTCACCGCCCGCGGCCTCCGTTCGTTCTAACTTCTAACATTTCTTCAATTCATCTTTCTCTTCCTCCAGGTGATCGCACCAGTTTCCTTCCTCTTCCTGACGCTCTCTCCCTACTCGTCCTCTTCCATCGTCCCTGATCCGGACAACTCCTCTCTCTCCCCCAACGCATGCTGATTCCGTCCCATCCCCGCGCGCAGGATCTATGATCCGTATCTACCATGGCTTCTGATGCAGTCCCCAACCGACTGCAATACCGTCACCTGGACCAAGCGGAGGTCGAGCTAGCCCATCTCGACGGTAATTCCGGTCCTCGAGTCAATGGATCTGGGGTTAGTATCCCCGTCTCTTCTCCCTCCGCCGCCGAAGGCGCCTCGCCGACCAGGACAGGAAGTAGCTTGAAAACGCTGATTCTTAGTTGCATGGTCGCTGCCGGCGTTCAATTCGGGTGGGCTCTGCAGCTCTCCTTGCTGACGCCTTATATCCAGGTGCAATCCGTTACACTAGATCTGATGGCTGGCACATCAGATTATGGTGCTTGATAAAAAATTATTCAATAGTTCTCTATTTACGCTAGGTTTAGTATGTTTATCTGGTGATATTCACTCATTGTTTAAGGTATGCTATGTATTCTTTGATGAGTTATGAGCGAAGGTTGCACTTCAGTAAAATGAAATTAGTGAAATAAGCTGACACCTTCTTTTAGCCTTTAAATTTCCTGAGTGGTTCTATTGGTGGAGGTTCGGGGTTGCAATCAACAAGTGTTTTACTTTGGTGCATGGAGAAAGTTAACACTACCAGGGCCTTTTAATCTAAAAGTGGGTATACACAAATGCAAGGAATATCAGGGCATGGTGACCAACCGATAGCCTAGGTGGCACTTGGCAATTGGCATGCCTAGGCAATAATTCAACTAGAAACTGAAAAAATATATTGTTTTTTATATATCTTCAAATTAACTAGAACATGTAGACATTATGAAGGTTCTTAATGTTTATTGGTAAATCTTCATTCAATCCGCAGTGAAATCACAAGATGCTTCAAGATTTTTAACACATGACTGTACGCGCATGATATGAGATTGTTAACTTCACTATGTGAATCCAACCACAAAATTCTTGCAGTCTCTTTATAACCTGAACACTAGTCATGGTACTTCATATGCAGGAACCACCATCATGAAGAATGATTTGTAGTTCAAAAACTATTGACAGTGAATAGTGTACCAAACTAATCCTATCGATACTGGCAAGTGTTAAATTTTAGTGGAATGAAAAACCAATGAGTATGACATAGAAAGATGACTAATGCACGAACAAGGAAATCTTATTTAGTTTATATAAGCAGTTGAAGAAAAAAAAGGAAAGCTTGGGAAAATAGTTATGAACTTTGGGGGTCCTTCAGTTTCTCCATGTCAAGTGTTGACAATTGTTTCTGAGAAAGCTTCACAAAGGTGAATAATTTTTTGCAATTTTTAAATTCTCTTTTGGAGAATTTGAGTTATAATGAACAATTATTTTTTACAATACTTGTCTTCAATTGTTTGCAACTACTTCACTAACACTTGCAAATTTTCACCTTTTTTGGGTTTCTCTTATTTTCCTAGCTGAAAATTTTTATAGCTATAAATTAACTTAACTTTGACTTTTGCAGACACTAGGAATAGATCATGCCTTTTCTTCATTCATTTGGCTTTGTGGACCTGTCACTGGTTTCATTGTGAGTATTCACAATTTATCTAGTCACAGCTTGATCTGAATACAGAAATTGGTGTCTTTGTCAACTTTTTATGGAAAATTTGACATGAAGATTTGTTCTATGAATACCCTGGTTGGAATTTACATTCTCACAACTAGTTTGATTGATGTAAATGCTTCCATATGTCTTTTTTTTTCCTTTTCACTCAATCATCCTTTTGGAAATAAATTTGAGTATTTTTTTATTACTATCTCATCATGGTTTCTTATTTGTTTTAATACTTTACCTATGCTTTATATTGATTCTTAGTAATTGTTATTATGTTTTGGAATCTGTAATTTTACTTGATTATATTTGTTAGTTTCCTTAGGTGACCTCTTACTAGAGGAATATTAACCTGCCATGTTTGCTTGCGAGAAATAATTTATTGAGCCCATTTAGGGAGTTCTTTTAGATGAGTGCTAATTCAACCCGTATTTTATTGTTTGTTTGTATGGAGCATTCCATTGAATTCAATTTTCAAATTGAAGTTCTCTGTTTCTTACTTCATATGTTCTAGTTAAATCAAGCAATCCATCATTTGATGATCTTACTTCCCTATCGCTTTAGCTGGGTTACTTATCCTATATCTAGTCTCAGGAAATAGACCAATCCAGCATTTATATTTTAAACACTCCCCCCTTATGTATGAGCTGGTGCATTGGAATTAGGCAAGACTGACCCTACTCAAGCATGAACTGACTCAATTAATTCATTAGATATTTTGTAAAATTAATTCAGACAGATTTCAAGCACACAGTTTCATGCTAGGATTGAAGTTACAAATAACAAGTGAAATATAAGTTCCTCCTCTCAACTTGCTACCATGTTAATTTTGACTAACAGGTTATTTATACCAAAATTTTAAATCCATTAGCAAAGAAACAGTATATGCATTCTGAACAAGAATTTTTTTTGCATTGTGGTACAAATGTAACAATGATTGGTGACATTGGTCTAGAAATTTTCTATTCAAATGTTTGGTGCTTTTGCTTTAAATCTAAAACTTATATACTAAATCTGAAGACATCTGTCTAAACTTTTTTTTTCCTCAGGTTCAACCATGTGTTGGGATTTGGAGTGATAAATGCCACTCAAAATATGGAAGGAGGCGACCCTTCATTTTTCTTGGCTGCCTCATGATTTGTTTTGCTGTAAAATTGGGAACACTATCTTTTTTTTTATATGAATTAATTCACTGCCTTGATATATCAGAGTTAAACTATATTGTGATTTAGGTTACCTTGATTGGGTTTTCAGCCGACATTGGTTTCTTTCTAGGTGATACTGATGAACATTGCAGGCAAGTCTTATGTAATTACTTTATATCAAAGATCAATGCTCTATATTACTATCTGTTTCTCTGCAAAATTGCAGTACTTATAAGGGTCGACGATGGCGAGCAGCTTCTGTTTTTGTAATTGGTTTTTGGATGCTGGATCTGGCTAACAATACAGTTCAAGTATGTTTCTACAAGCTCATCTATGCTTCCATTTATGCATTGCTCTAGTGCTTTTTCTTGTTGATGTGCTTGTTGGTAGCCTATTGATCACCACAGTTTGTTGTTGGTCAATCTTCCACATGGTATTAAAGCTGCATGGGGTTACATTGCATTGAAATATCAAACTGCAAGTCAGCCAATTATGCTTTATTGAGCACAAGCACAAATATCTAGTGAAGTTATTTGTTGGATCACTATCAAGTAATAACAACCTTTAGACTTCATGAATTTGTTTAGTTGGGAATAAGTATTAAACAGATAAAGGTTAAAGAGATTGGATTATTAATGACATAGGAAATGAAGGAATAGTAATTGGCATATGTATAACTAACATCATATTTGAGATGTTTAGTCTTGCAAGATTTTGGACAAATGTATGACACTTTGTGTATAACACTCTGAACCACAGTTGAGAACTTATTACATTTAATATGAGCTTTTCTAATTTCTTTTACGTACTGGATTTCAGGGTCCAGCTCGTGCACTTTTGGCAGATCTTTCAGGTTAAATATATCCATTTCTTCTACTACATGACTGATTAACACTGCTGTCTATTTTTTATTTTCTGAAGATAATACTATAATACTAATTGAAAAAAATTCCATGTGTTGTGATTTGATAGGTCCTGACCAGTGTAATTCTGCAAATGCAATATTTTGCTCTTGGATGGCTTTTGGCAATATACTAGGGTTCTCGTCTGGTGCAAGTGGGCTTTGGCACAAGTATGCTTCTTAAACTCTGTACTTGAGTATTCTTTGATGTATTTGATTCCATTTTGGTTGACAGTTTAATTATATAACAAATATATACATGTAGCTATAGCCGTATAGATGAGCCTGTACGTTCATAATTGTACATAGTAGGTACATTAGTACATATACATTCACATGCATTTGGAGAGTACATAGACGCATGTGAAGTGATGTGTATGAATATGTAATTAAAGCACTAAATGGTTACATCTTTATTCATAAATATTCATAGCATTTTTAGAATTCCTCAACTATGTAATATGGAATGCTAAATGGTCACTTAGAAATTCTTTGCACATTGCAGTTACAGAACAGCCCACTTCTTCATCAAGCAGTAGGGGAGCCACATGTATTTTGATTTTGACTTTCTTATTGTGATGAAATCTTCAATCATGAAAAAGATTTAGATTTCCATTTTAAGCTTTCTTGTTTTCTTTTTTCTCCTCATAGGCATCTAGGAAAGCCATGTACCATCAGCTATATAGATCTAAAAGGAGTTTTGTTTTGGGAGAAGAATGGACCACATACATGAAGCTTTCCTGAAGAAAGAAATCATTAGCAATAATCTCGACTATGACTTAAGCAAAAATAAGTATGACCTTGAGACTTGTGGTAGATTTTTAAGTCATTAGCAATCTCGACTATGACTTAAAAATCTACCACCAGTTTCATTAGCAATAATCTCGACATACATAAGCAAAAATAAGTATGACCTTGAGACCTGCAAGCCAAACCATTTTTTTTTTCAGAACTGAGTTTCCGGTCTATACAAAGCCAATATTTTGCAATTCATCCATATACACCATCATAAATTCATAATAGTCAAGCGGTTTTCTCTTGTAGGTGGTTTCCTTTTTTGACGACGAAAGCTTGCTGTGAAGTTTGTGGGAATCTGAAGGCTGCTTTTCTTGTTGCTGTGGTCAGTTTTTAATTTTTTTATGAAAAATCTTAAACATGAACCTCACAACTTGTTGACACTCTTTTACTTGTACTTGGAAACTACATATTTTGGGAAATGTAGAAAGAATAAGGCAGCGTTTAGTTTGTAAATTTTCTATTTTCATTTTCTGAGAAAATAGAAAGCATTGTTTGGTTGGCAATTTCCACATTGGTTATTTAAAAAAGGAGATATCATTTTATGGGAAAATAGAGGATGTGTAAATGTCATTTTCTAAGAAAAGGAAAAACGCGCGTTTTTCAGAAAATGAAAATAGAAACCAAACGCTCCCTAAGTCATTTACAAGTTCATTGACTATAATTTTTTTTACCATTTAATCATCTATCATTGGTAGTGAAATGAAGCTAACCTAGGCCAGTTATCATTCAATTTGGTTAATGGTGTGATTATCCCTGTATGTATAATACGATTGACTATTTGATGTATCATGCTATATATAACTAACTATTGTTCATAAATCTTAGGACTCATCCACCTCGCTGTGGCCTACTGAGGAATATCATCTCTTAAGTTCAAGGGTGATTTCATCCTACTTATAAGATGACTGTGCATCAGATAAATAACTTTATATTAAAAAATTAGCTCTCAGATGTTGTTCTCTATAATTTGTAATACTTCCTGGCAAGTATTGCTCTTCTTTTTAGTAAAGCAGCATGACTTTGCTGTCCAAGAGCATTTTTATCATGTTAAATGAATCCTTCATGTAGCCTCTTCATACTAATTGATTTCATTATCTTGACAATATAGTGATTAGTCTGATACTGAAGTTTGTTGTTGAAGATTATTTGTGCTTTTATTATCTTGTCATCTCTCTCTCTCTCTCTCTCTCTCTCTCTCCCGCCCTATCTCTCTCTCTCTCTAAATTTCAT
>JBBMJZ010012750.1:0-11258 GCA_037833815.1 Zingiber zerumbet | reverse complement strand
TCTCCAAGTGAGATATGTGAACTATCTTTTATCATGCTATGAATTTAGATTCATTTCTAAATCTTGAATTTTCTACTACAATAGAGGATGAGGTAATTTATCAAGTGTTATGACCATGGTTTAAAATTTTGTTTCGTGTTGGGCAAAATGGCGAAATCTCTATCCGTCGCCTGACACCACCGACACCACGAAGGGAACCTTGCGACTTGTGGCAGGGACCTCAGCGGGTTGTGGTGGGGGCACGCTGTCGCAATCTCCATAGGTCGTGGTGGGGACATGGTTGCGACCTCCACTGGCCGTGATAGGGACAAGGAGGCTGCTACGACCTCCACGGGTCGCGGTAGGGATCCGGAGGTCGTCGCGACCTCCACGGGTCTTGGCGGGGATGCGGAGGTCATGGCGAGGCTGCCATTACCTCTACATGTCATAGTGGGAACACATGCAGTCATAGTGGGGACACATGCAGGTGCACAAGGTGCAGACAGAAAACTTAGGAAAATTAGATTAATAATAAAATTTATGGTAATGATTTCAATCAACTCCTGCTATAAATAGATAATATAAATTGGCTTAATCTAATTTTAATAAAACTACCTTATTAACTATATATATACGTAAATTAAATATATTTTTATGCATTATTTGACACATATTTATTTGTATTTGTTGAGTATGATTTACGTTATCGCATCTTATTCATTACTGTATCATCATAATTACTCTTTTTATTTGGAGAACTGCTCTTTGTTTTCATTGATAGTATGTGTTTTGGGAGCGAAAACAAAGCAAAAATGCACATTGGAGCAACTTTAGAAGAACGGTAAAACAGGGTCGCGCCTGCCTTGCATGACCGTGTACTAGCTAACACGGCCGTGTCTCCCATGATCCTACCACAGTTTGCCCACGACCATGCCCCAAGCATGACAGTGACCCAAGGCACGACCGTGACTCGCTCTAGCCAAGACCAACGCTTGGGTCATGTCAAATGGACATGACCATACCTCCTTTTTTAGAGATTTCCATGGGCAAGCCGTGTGCCTTCCATCCAATGGCTTACATTGCCCAGTTATGCCTCATCTATGAACAAAATAGGCTCCAAACGATACTAAAATGGAGTCAAAAGCCTCCCACACGACCAAGTTGTGCTAAAGAACACGACAATGTAAAAAAATTGCAACCCTTTCCATGTGTTCCACGGCATGGCCGTGTCTTTTAGGCACGACCATGTCGAATTCGGGACTGCATTGTGGACTAATTTTGAAATGACCATAACTTTCTGTTCGGTTAGAGTATTGGGTCGTTCCAAATACCAAAATATAGATAACTTCAAGATTTACACCTTAGACTTTAACCAGGGAAAACCACATCTAGCCGTGCTAAAAGGCACGACCGTGCCACATCCTTTGCCTAGACTACAGATTAAACTTTGAACCACCATAATTTTCCACTCAGTTGGAGCCACAGTTCGTGCTACCTATAAAAAATTAGATAATTTCAAGGGCTACAATAATTCAGAGTGAAATATGAGAAAATTGGGTTTAAGGGGTGAAAAACCAATTTTGGTGGAACCTGTAAACTTGAGAGATCTGGACAGTTTGGGGGAGGTATAAAAGGGTCAAGAAATCTATTCTTTGACTCATTTTAGACAAGGGAACTCTGTCCCCCTCCTCGGGAGAGGTTTTTCCCCTGTAGGGGAAACCCTAGAGCAACCATCTTAATCCATCTAGACGATCTGTCCACCTTCGGAGCAAGGATTTCATTCAAGAGGACCAACAACGCATTGATAAGCATTTCTCCTTTCTCTATCTTGTGTGCAGAATGTTATTCTTCTGGTCTCTTGGTTGTAATTCCTTTAATATGGAGTAGATCTTTTAAATTCTAAGATGTAGGGAGTAATTATGATGTAATATTAATTTGTGAACTATGTATTTGATCATTTCCATGTTTTATGATATGTTTATGACTTGTTTTATTGTGTTATGCCTTGTATATGTTTAATGGAATGTGTGTGGTGAATGCATGTGGATGTAAAGGATTGGTCACCATGTAGAGGAGGTGCTTTGGATTGTATCATTGGGAGGCCCTTAATGATAAAGGGTATTCCTTTAACTAGACTTTCTGGAATCATCGTCCCGAAGTGAGGGGACTAATCCTTTACAAGAGATTAGCTAATTAGAATTTAATGGGTTTGCATCAATTCAATATTATGAAGCAATCTATGTAATCTAAGACTGTATGATCAGGAGCCCTCATGTAATAGGGGTATCCCTTTAACTAGATTTTTTATGTTACCTCTTCTACTAGTGGCATTGAAATTCAATGGTGTAAACACTGGTGCAATCTTCGTGGGGTTGTATTCGTAATTTGGTTAGAATTTCTACAAGAGTGTAAGCATGAAAGTAAGGAGATGAACAATACATAGGGACATTAACTAGCATATAATAAAATCGAAATACTAAAATCATTCCTCCAATTCCAACTTCTCTCTTCACTCACGTGCGATCACTTCTCTCTCAAATTTCTCTCTCTCTCTCTCTCTCTTAATCTCTAGCTTTCAAGCATTCTCACAACTTTTTATCGCCTAGATAACTTTCTTTGCGAACTCGACTAGTGCTCAATCAACATTCCTCGTGGATCGATATTTGCGGTGTGTATATATATATATTTTTTAATTCTTAAAAAATATAATATAATTATTATTTATTTATTATATAGGGTGTAACAATCTTATAATTTTTAATTTTTTTAAAAAATTATTTTATTTTAAATATTTTTTTGGTATTTAGATTAAAATTTTTATTTTTAATTGATATATTTTATATTAAAAAAATATTGAAATCATATTGGCACGACAAGATAAGATACTAAAATTGTATCGTTTCTATCATAAATTTGATACAGATTGAGATTTTAAACCATGGTCATAACTGGTATTATATCTTTGTATCCATTCTTCTAGGATAAATATGTAGTGACCCAAATATAACATGCAATAAGATATCGTCTAATTTAAAAATAATGGCTAAGGACATACTCAATGAGTCAAGAGAATAAATATCACCAAATAAATATCTCGGTGTTAGAATGAAAAAGTACTAGAGAAGCTAATGGAAAAAGGATGACCTATAACTCACAACACTTGTTAGAATAAAAAAAACTATAAAAGTATATATGGAGTCGACTATATAGATACTCGTATGCCATTGGGTTTGATTTTGTACCATATCATCATCTATATTTAAATAAATTTTATTCTATTTTATTGTAGCTAAGTATTTTTTAATCTCCCTTTCTCTTGATTAATGTCTATTTATCATGTTCTCACATCAGCTAATTGGTACATTTATTGATCGTCTAAGTATGTGCTCATACCATCTTAAACGCGTCTCTTGTAATTTTCCCTTAATAAGTATAATCTTAACTCTCTCTAATGTTCCTCGTATGTTCACACATCTATCTTAACAGCCTAATCTTTACGACTCTCATCTTTTGCTTGTGTACTCTCTTTATAGCTCAATTTTCAACTGGATAGAACATAGTAGGTCTAATTGTCTTTTTGTAGAACTTTCCTTGAAGATTTATAGGTATCTTACAATATAAAAAACACCAAACGTCTTTCTCGATTTTAATTATCATGCTTATCCTATGCAAGACATCTCTATCGATTTCTCTATCCTTTTGTAAAAACTATATGTGTTATTTAAAACTTTCTGTTATAGGTAACTCATTATTTCTATCTTAACAATTGTCCTATTGCGTTTACTACTACTAAATTTAGTTTTATATATTTTATCTTAACTAAGCTTAGAACCTTCACCTTTTAATGTTTCTTGGTAAGATTCGAGCTTACCTTTATTCCTTCATGAGTATTATTGACCAAAATAATATTATTTGTAAATAATATGCACCATGGTAATTTATATTGGATGTGTCTAGTGAATTTACCTATAACTATGCTTATTGACAATTGTGATTCTCGCTCCTATCTCGATGTTAGATTATGTTTGAAGGTGGTTATCCTAAAGTAGTCGATATTTCCTCTCGAAATATACCGATGTATCTACCTTCACGACACTTATATTCTCATGGTAATCAAATTATGATAGACCTTTTATGGTTTGTGACAATCGATGGTATTCTTGAGAGAGTTGGACTATTTTCGTGAACAAATTCTCAAGCTTAGTTTTATAGATCCGAGAGTAGAGTTCACCTCTTAGTTCATTCCCTAATCTTTAATAATTGTAAACATACGTTTATATGCTAGATTCGAGGTTAAAGTTCACCACTTGGCCTATTCTAGAGAAATCCATCTGTCATGCAAACATATGCACATGAAACAAGCTAAAATTGAATTAAGAATATAAGAAATCATAGATAGAGAGAAATCACATATATTAATCGTCAACTCAACATCGAATTACTCCCTAATTCTAGAATAAAGAAAACTACTCCATGAGGTTAGAGATACAAGCCATTGATGTCATAGCTTCTTTGATATCAGCTTCCTCCTTGATTCCTTGTCATGGGATCGCGAGATCCCTAGATTGCCAGATGTCGTGTAACCACCGTCTCTTGCCTCCTTTTATAGTTTTTGAACTTTGACATAGTTTCCTCAAAAAGAGGGCAACCCTAATATCATTTCCTAAAAAGTAGGGGCAAGTAACATAAATTTCTAAAAATAGGGGAGAGTAACATAATTTCCTAAAAATAAAGGGGGTGTTGTCTTGAAAATCTTTACGATCACGGTCATGGTACATGTCACGGACGACTGTGGATCGTGCCAGAAACCTTTTCCTTAATTTTTAGAATGAACCACTACTGTGGTGGCTACCACAGGTAGGCTGTGGATTGTGCTTGAAGCCTTCTTGTTAATTTTTAGAATGAACCATGATCGTGGTAGCTACTACGGCAGGTAGGGGTGACAATTTCTGACCCGACAAGAAAACATGACCCGAATCGAACACGACTTGATTGACATGATTAATAAACGGGTTGGGTTCGGGTCAACCTGAAATGATCCGATTACAACCTGTGAATTCGTTTATAAATATTTTTTGTGTCAGGTTCGGGTTAGATTTTGGTCGAGTTCGGGTTAAAATAAGTATATTTTAATAAAATGGGTTTTTTCGTGTCGGGTGCGGGTTAAGATGAACATGTTTTTATAAATGAGTTATTTCGGGTCGGGTTCGGGTCAAATACAAATAAATAGGT
Organism: Zingiber zerumbet; assembly: GCA_037833815.1. Classification (NCBI taxonomy): domain Eukaryota; kingdom Viridiplantae; phylum Streptophyta; class Magnoliopsida; order Zingiberales; family Zingiberaceae; genus Zingiber; species Zingiber zerumbet. The sequence continues at coordinate 6,047 of JBBMJZ010012750.1, read as the reverse complement.
CGGATTCGGGTTTTGATGTTCCAATCCGCCTACCCGAACCCGCCAACTCGAACCTGACCCGAATTGCCACCTCTACGAGTAAGCCGTGGTTTTTGTCGCTTCCTCTAGTCATGCTCTACTAACAAATCTGACTCCTGAATGATCCGCAACCATGGTGGCTATCACAGTATGACCATGAATCATGCTGCAATGTGTTTCCTTTGACTTTGCATCTTCAAATATGCTTCAATACCAAAATCTCCACTTCCTAACAATTAGTGTTGTAAATGGCGGTGGCGGTCAGTGACCGCCTACCACCTCGGCCGCCTAGGCAGTGCCTAGGCAGTTGATTATTTTTTACTTTTTTTATACATAATATTATAAATAATCATTATTCTTTATAATATTTACTTTTAATCAAATATATTAATTTAAAATTAAATATTTAATCTAAATATTTAAAAATAAAAAAATAATTATATATATATATATATATAATTAATAGGATAATTTTATTAGGTTTTAATTAATTCTATTTAAATTATCCCAATCATAGTTAGGAGTTGATTAAAATTATTAACATAAAATAATTTAATTAAATACTAACTTACAACTTGCCCACGTACTATGTTTCAGTAGGGCGACGAGTTTGAAACATCGTCGACACCGCACAATGAGTTCAGACGCGTCACTGGGCCTGAGCAACATGTCGAGGCCTATTGTCGGGTCCGGGCGACACCTTCGGGTCCATCGCCGAGCTCGGGCGATGGGTCCAAGCTTGCGCGACGAGTCCGAATGTGTCGTAGGGCCCGAACGCCGCGTCCGGGCCACGACCCATCTGAACTCATCGTCGAGCCCAAGCCATGCATCCGGACGTATCGCAGTGGTGAAACGACAGCAGTGGTGACTCCAAGCGCGGCGATGGTGGAAAAAGTGAGTTATCGCCTAAAGCACCGCCTCAGCCTGAGGTGGTGCAGTTGATGCCCGCCTCCCGCCTAGGCGGCCACCTCAACTGCCATTTAGAATACCGATAATCAAATTAGGTCTAAGTTAGATACTAAAAGTCACAAGTGCATTTTTGTTGAGTACTCTTCCACTAAAAAAGGTTATAGATGTTATTCTTCTTCAAAGAGAAAATATTGTATCTCTAGAGACGTCACCTTTTTTGAACATCAATCCTTTTATTCGAAGCCTTTTACCAGGGGAATTTCTGATTAAAAATTTGTCCCTATCGCATATTTCTTTAACTAATTGAGAATATTTTTGGTAAACAAATTCACCTCCTAATCGAGCTCAGGGGAGATCTTAACTCCATAAAATAAGAAATCTATCCTACTTCCACAAGACCCAGAAATTCAAAATTCAGAAATTCAAGATTACCCTCCTTCTGCAGATCTAGAAATCCCAAGTCAGGAAAATCCACAATCACCTCAAATATCTTCCCATATCACACTAGTACTACAACAGAAGTAAGCACGTAGAAACCAAGTTTGATCTGATATCTCCATCGCGTCACTCCTGGCTCAAGTTTTGGTCCTGATGATACTAAGTTGCCACAATTGGATATGCTAATCGCACTTCATGAAGGCACTCGTCTGTGTACTCAACATCCTATCTCAGATTTTTTAGGATACTTTAATCTATCTAGACATATGCGTGCTTTGGTAACAAATCTCTCAGAAACAGCAATACCAGCCAATATTAACAAGGCTCTTAAACACAAATATTGGCGTGCAATAGTCTATGAAGAGATCAAAACCTTGGAAAACAACGATACATGGGGCATAGTCAATAGACCAGTAGGAAAGAACCTGGTTGGCTGCAGGTGGGGTCTTCACAATTAAGTGCAAAAGCGATGGTTCGGTTGAAAGATACAAAGCCCGTCTCGTGGCCAAGGGTACACTCAAATTTATGGAATTGACTACCAAGAGACTTTTGCTCTTGTGGCAAATATCAACACTATTCGGGTATTGCTATCTCTTGCAACAAACTTAGATTGGCCACTTCACTAACTAGACGTCAAGAACGTCTTTTTCATCGATAATCTAGCAAAAGAGGTGTACATGGATCTGCCACCTGGGTTCAACAAGAATAAAGAAGCCTCAGTTTGACGTCTAAAGAAGACTCTCTACTGTCTAAAGTAATCTCCTAAGGCTTGGTTTGACAGGTTTGCCAAGACAGTTCAGTAGCTTGGTTACAAGCAAGCTCACACGGACCATACTCTATTTCACCATAGAGTAAAGGATAAGATTGTCATACTGATTGTTTATGAAGACGACATTATAATCACCGGTAATAACCTTGAAGAGATGGAAAGGATAAAGAAACATCTTGCAGCAACATTTAAAATGAAGGATCTTGGGAAACTTCTATTTTTCCTTAGAATGGAAGTTGCTCAAAGCAAGGAAGGAATATTCATTTCACAACGAAAATATATTCTCGACTTACTAAGAGACACCGGGTTAATGGGATGTAAACTCGTTGATAATCCCATGGATCCAAATGTAAAACTTGAGACACATCCAGAAGATTCACCAGTAAACCGAGGCATATTTTAATGACTTGTTGGCAGATTGATTTATCTTGCGCACACTAGACTTGTATTGGTCAATTTATGCACTCATAGTATCAATGTCGCTTGAATGCTACAAACATAATTTTAAAGTATATAAAGGGAACTCCTGACAGAGGGTTGATGTTAAGAAAGAATGTCACAAGAAATGTTTAAGTATTTGTTGATGCTAATTGGGCAGGGTGTCCGAATGATCGGAGATCCACTTCGTGTTATTGTTCTTTTGTGTTCGAAAATCTAGTCACTTGGCGAAGTAAGAAGCAGTCTATTGTAGCAAGAAGTTGTGACGAGGCCGAGCTTTGTCCCACTGCTCTTGGTATATGTGAAGCCCTTTGGCTGAAACTACTCCTTGAAGAACTACACATACTGAAGCAAAGTTCCATAATTATTTGGTGTGACAACAAAGCTACGATCTCAATTTCACACAACCCTGTTCATCATGATAAAACGAAGCATGTTGATGAAGGCATTATTGAAATTTCCTACATACCTATCACAGCTGCAGACAATCTTACAAAGGCTCTCTTTAAGCCTATGTTTGACCGGTTAATAGACAAGCTTAGGATGTATAACATATACCATCCAGCTTGAGGGGGAGTGTAGAATATCTTATCTTCCTATTTGATCTCATATTTTATCTCTAGCTTATCTTCCTATTTTATCGCTAGCTTATCTTCCTATTTTATCTCTAGCTTATTTTTATCTCTTGTAAACATATAACTATAAATATATATTTATGTAATTCATTAGATAATAAGATATATAGTTTAGTTATGAGTTTCTTCCTGTTTTTAATGCATTTGCAATTAAATGCTAATGAAAGAGTAAATGATCGATGCTTGATGGTAATATAATATCATGGAGGAAGTCTACAGTGAAGAGGTTGTTTTTGGGAGCAACCTCATGGTGATCCTACGGCTCATGGTCTAACTATAAATGTGAAGGAAAACAATGTCAAAGTCCATATTTAGCAAATGGTGACACTAATTACAAGTCATTTTATTCTAGCAGTTTTGTGATACTTCACCCATTCCTTATTTCTTCCTGTTCCCTTACAAAAACTGATCAGTTGCAATTATATCAGCAATGGCAGTATCCAGCAGTGTTCTTATTTCCTAAGTGTTGAAGTACTTTTCTCATACTCATTTTCCCTCCAAGTTTGGTAGTTGTTGATGGTCAGGATTTTTTAGTTGGTGGGATGCAACAACAGTTATCAAGGAATGTCTCCATGTATTTGAACCTGAAACTTGTTTTAATTCCTCTAACGATGGGATTATCAAGTTGACAAAGATGATTGTGGATCAGTCTTTGTAAGTGTCATGCCCTCAATAGGTGTGGATACCATTCCTGGAAGAGCAAGGTGGATTCTATTTCATTAGTATTGGGGGTTTGCAATCACATCATGGTATTGACAGATGGAATTAATGATTAGTAGATCATATAATTTGTCTAAGTATGTTTGTGTACAGTTACTTTGTTATGCATTCATTCTCATATATTATTCATCTTATGAGTCTACTTTGATCTTGTTGAAACAGAAATGCTTCACGTCCATTACTCCCCTATATGGACAATGTGGTGGCCCATTATATGAATTAGTTGCTTTGCTAACTGCTCGAGCTTTTAGCACAAGTTTACAATGAACCATGGAATTATTGTATAAATGGTTGATTCTTGATTGATTAAGTTTTGCATAAGATGATGGTAATGTCAAGGCTACAACTTGTAGTTGCTGCATTAGTAATAACCAACAAATGCCCATCGTGACTAAAAAAGAGAGATACGTTACTTCAATAGGCTCCTCAAATGGATGCGGTAGTGCCAATGGTTGAACTAGTAAAGCTAAAGGCATGCTAGATGTAGATAGAAGATCTCCCGTGCATGGTATCTATCAAATAATGAGCTTGGTTAAGCTTAATTAAAGGAACTTATTCTGAGCAACCTGCATAAAGAATATGTCTAGAAACCATACCTTGTTCATGGTGCACCTCATTAAACGAGGACTGCAATTACCAGTGTCATTAGCAATAAAATTGCTATTGGCAGGCTATAATCAGAAACAATCAGAAAAGTCAGAAATCAATTGAGGAAATGCATTAACGAAGATAGGAGATCTAGTAAGCAGATGTGAGGAGAATAAGACAAAAGTAGACATATGCTTTACAAGTAAAGATAGCAGATGAGTGTCTACCGGAGGAAAGTTTGCTTGATTTCCTTGTCGAGTCTCATAGTATATGATTGATGAACTAGGCAGGGGTCGTGGAACTTGGTTAGGATTGACCTTTTGTGACAATGATACTCGTGACCCTGCAAGAGATAAGTGCCCCATAGCAGAAGGAACAGAAGGTAGAGTTTGGCCCGGTGCACGAGGTGGCATGCTGAACATTCTAGGAGGTGTTTGACCAAAACCAGGCACGGAAGCAGCCATCTAACACCAAATTTAAGGATTATCATGGCATCAACTCTTATTCTATTAATTCAGTACATATTGCTACCGACTGCGAACCACAAAATTGCATGGTGCTAACCAAAACGACATAGAAGGAAGAGCATCAAGTTAAATTGATGCTTATGAGCAGTAAGAGAAAGAAACAAAATAACTTCCTGCTAATGTATTTAGATAGACGTTGTAGGCGGATAACTTATTTATTCAGAAATCAAATTCACCAACCTCCTGTGGTTGTGATGACCAAGCTGGTGCCTCAAAAGGAGCACCTGTGGTTGGAGGCCCTGAGAATGGCTGTGTAGGTAATGGACCTCCATACAGTGGCGAAGAAGGCCTTCCAGCATATGGCTGAGAGGTTGGGATTCCCATGTACGGCTGTGTGATCGGTGGCCTACCAAGTGGTTGCGAGGTTGATGATCCGGCGAAGGTTGGTTGTGATGTTGTCGGCCCGGCTAAGGTGAGTTGTGAAGGCAGGATTCCAGCTAAAGGCGGCTGCACGGTCGACCGGGCAAAGGTGGGCTGTGAAGGCGGGATTCCAGCTAAGGGCGGTTGCAAGGTCGACGACGCACTGAAGGGCTGCAAGCTCGACGATCCTCCAAATGGCTGTGAGGTTGGCGGTCCTGCGGCAGGCTGTTGAGGAATAGATGGCCGGGAAAGAGGGGGCTGCGAGGTCGGCGGTACAGAAATGGGTCGCTGCGATGGTGGCGGTCTAGCAAAAGGTGGCTGCGTCGGCCGCGGCCCAGATAAGGGCGTCTGCAAAGTCTGTGGCCTAGAAAACGGAAGCGACAACGGCGCAGACACAGGCGCGGCAGCTACATTCGTGCTCCTTCCAATCGAATGAACACGAGGAAGGGCGACAGGAGGAGGCGCCGCGGCCAACGTCGGGGCGCTCTCTGGCGGAGTTCGCTGCGCCTGAGTGGTTTGGGAAATCCGAGGCGCATCCAGGTTGTCAAACGAATGCCCGTTGCTGTCCGCGATCGCAGCCGCAAAAGCCGCTGATGGCGGCGGTCGAGACGCCAAGGCTGGAGGAGGCCCCCGGTGGGAGGACGC
>JBBMJZ010012742.1:0-11258 GCA_037833815.1 Zingiber zerumbet | reverse complement strand
GATGAAATGTCTATCAATTTCAATATGCTTAGTCCTATCATGTTGAATAGGATTATGAGCAATATTTATAGCTGACTCATTGTCACAATAGAGTTTCATGGGGTATTGTCATTTGATTTTCAAATCATCCAGAATAATCTTCAACCGTTCAAACAATCCTTGAGCAATGACTCTAAATTCCGATTATGTGATCTTGCCACCAGATTTTGCTTCTTGCTCCTCCATGTCACCATATTGCCACCAAGGAAAGTACAATATTCGATCTTCTATCCACTAGAGAACCTGCATAGTCTGCATCTGTGTAAGCTTCTAAAGCTAGTGTCTCATTTCTCTTGAACAAAATTCTCTTTCCCGGAGTGTCTTTCAAGTAATGTAATACTCTGTAGGCAGCTTGAAGGTGAGATTCTCTTGGATCATGCATGAATTGGCTGATTACACTCACAGCATATGCAATGTCTAGGCAAGTGTGAGCATGATATATGAGTCTACCAACCAACCTCTGATACATTCTTTTGTTAACAATCGGTTCTTCCTCAGCTTCTCCTATCTTATGATTTGGATTCATTGGATTAGAAATGGGTTTACGCCCAATCTTCCCTATTTCAACTAACAAATCAGTCGCATACTTCTGTTGAGAAAAAAAAAATCCTTCGATAGAATCAGCTACCTCAATACTAAGGGAGTACTTCAATTTGCCCAGTTCCTTTATTTCAAACTCCTTTATTAGTTGCTACTTTAGATCATGTTTTTTCCTTTTCATCATTTCTAGTCACAATGATATCATCTACATAGACTATGAGAGAGGTCATCTTCCCTACTGTTAAGTGCTTAACAAAGAGAGTATGGTCCCCTTGGCTTTAGTTATACCCAGATTTCTTCATGACTTTTGTAAATCTTCCAAACAATGCCCTATGAGATTGTTTTAGACCATAAAGAGTCTTCCTCAGTTTGCATACTCTGTCACTAGTATCCCCTTCAAATCCTGGTGGAAGGTTCATATAAATTTCTTCATCTAAATCTCCATGAAAAAATGCATTCTTCACATCATACTGCAGGAGTTGCCAGTTGAAGTGTGCTGCTAAAGATAGTAGAACTCTAACCATATTCATTTTTGCAACTAGTAAAGGTCTCCTGATAATCTACCCCATAAGTCTAAGGTACCACTAACCTTGCTTTATATCTCTCAAGAGATCCATCTGCTTCATATTTTAATGTGAAAATACACTTACAATCAACAATGTTCTTCCCCTTTGGATTCTCAACAACCTCTCATGTCTTATTCTTTTCTAATGCATTCATTTCCTCCCTCATGGCATCCCTCCATTCCCTTTTTGACAATGCCTTAGAAACGGTATTGGGAATAGTCATGGTATTTAGAGTCACGATGAATCTTTTGTGGGCTGGTGATAGATATTTAAGAGAAACATATGAGATAGAGAATAGAGAGGGTGTTTGGTACATTCTCTAGTACCTTTTCTAACAGCAATGGGAAGGTCAAGGCCATCTATTAGGTCAGTGGATGATTCAGTAGATTGTAAAGATGGGTCAGAACTTATCATGATCCCATTCCCAACATCAGGGTCGGAGGTTTGTGGTTGAGGTTCTTAGACTTCTATCGCTTCTGAAGCGGCCTTTCTCCTTGAATACATTTGAGGGATACTTAGAGTATCACTAAGAGGAGACTCACTAGATGGAATAGAAGGTGATTGGATACGAACTTGAGTACGAGGAAGATCAAGAACATTAACGGATTCAAATGACTCACAAGTGCTATCTTTTGTCATTGAAATCTCCCCCTGAGGATAGGACTTGGAGAAGAAAGGGATATGTTCAAAAAAGGTAACGTCAGTCAAGATGTAAAACTTTTGAGATGAAGGGTGGTAACACTTATACCCCTTTTGAGTGAATGAATAATACACATTTGATGGCACAAGGATCTAGTTTACCTCGAAGTGGACTATGGATATGAACAAAAGCAATGCACCAAAAAATCCTAGAAGTCCATTTGTGGTTCGGAAATGAGGATAAAACACATATGCATGGGACTCTTGTTATCTAGAACATGTGAAGGAAGTCTATTTATCATGTATGTGCCATTAATGATAGCCTCTCCTCAATAGGATTTAGAGACATTGTTGTGAAAAAGAATAGCACGAGTACTGTTGAGTAAGTGTTCATTTTTCTTTTCTACCATTCCATTTTGTCGGGGTGTATAAACACAAGACGAATCATGAACAATCCCCTGGGATTGGAAATAGGAGGTAAACTCTAGCATTATCGGTTCTAGCATTATCAGTTCTAACGCTTTTGATTTTCACTCCAAATTAATTTTGAATTATTGAGTGAAAATTAGAAATAATAATATTGACATCAAATTTTTTGTTTGAGAAGAAACACCCATGTAACCCGAGTGCAATCATCAATTAAAGAGACAAACCAATAAGCCCTAGAAACATTGGGAATATCAGAAGGACACCATATGTCACTATTAATTAAATGAAAGGGAGCAGAACTTCTTTTATTACTAATAGGAAAGGGTACACGAGAATGTTTTGCCAATTCGCAAACATCACACTGAAATTTAGAAATATCCAATCCTTGAAAAAGATGAGGAAACATGACCTTTAAAACTCTAAAAGAGATCTTACTAGATCAGATAATGCAATATCAGGATCCTACATCCGACCCTATATCCAGCGGTTCTTGTCAGTTATTTGGATATCCAACCGTATATACAATGAAATATAAAATATAAATATAAATACAACAAAAAAATAAAATATTTTAAAATGATAATGTCTAAATACAACAAAAAAAAGAAAATATTTTAAAATGATAATAGACATTACTCATTATACGTTGTAGTAGCTAATCGGCAGTAGCTGCTATAAGTAGGGGTGATCACGGATCAAGCTGGTTCGGTTATTCGGGTAAAAAACTATCCAACCCTACTAGATCAGATAATGCAATATCAGGACCCTACATCCGGCGGGGTTTTTTTCGGTTTGGTTTGGGTCGGTATGAGTTTGTTGGTCGGTTTGACTGCTCACCCCTAATGCAACCAAATATTGTCCTTATTGGAAGAACTGTGAAAGGACAAAGACAAATTATTCTTCTTAGTGGATTCAAGGTAGTAAAGACCACTATGTTCCTTCGCAAGTCCAATCCTCCTCCCCGAGTCCTGATCCTGGAACACACAATAAGAAAGGGAAAAAATGACATGACAGTGAAGTTCAGTAGTTAATTTTTGAACGGAAACATGGTTGGCAGACAGTTTTGGTACATGGAGGATGTTTTTGAGGAAAAGGTTAGAAATAAGATTAACATTTCCAAAACCAGCAATAGTGGCTAAAGATTCATTGGCTACTATAATTTTCTGTCACTTGGATTGGGGTTATAAGTGTGAAAAATTTGAGAATTGGGAGTTATGTGGTCTGTGACACCGGAATCTATTATCCATGAGTTATCAAACAAACTGTTTGAGATATTCATACAAGAAGAGAGTGAGGGGGTACTTGAGAGAGTCAAAGAGAATGCGCCAGACGGTCTATCAAGAGAACCCAACAATTCTCGAAGTTTCTCAATTTCTACACTGTTGAATCTGCCAAGGATTGAGTTGTCTTCAATATGAGATTGCTCGATCAGGTGTGCTTGAGATTTGTGTTGCCCCCCACGACTTCCCCATTCTCGACTTAGTGGTTTACCATGTAGTTTCCAACATGTCTCTTTGGTGTGGCGAGGTTTCTTATCGTAGTTGCATCAAAGATGGACTTTATTGTCTTTAATCGGAGTCACACCATACTTATCTTTCTCCTGCGAGTCAGTTTATCCAGCTATGGATTGGGGCTCAAGCATCACACTTCGTCGACTTTCCTTAGCCCGGAGTAGAGAGATCACCTATGCTAGGGATGGTATGCAGTCTTTTCCAATGATTTAGATCTGGACCTGATCAAATTCAGGATTTAAGCCGGCCAAAAAATCATATACACGCTCATTTTCAATAAAATTCTTCAAAACAACAGCATCTGAAGAATATTGCATCTCAATTACTTGGTAGTAATCAAGTTCTTGCCACAAATTTTGCAAAACCATGGAATATTCAGTGGCTGATTTATCTCCCTGCTTAGTAGCACCTGCTTTGACTTTGAGTTCATAAACTTAGGTAGCATTACGGGCTCACTCAATACAGGTAATGCAATCCTAAATTTCATGAACAGTAGAGAGAAACATGCATGTATCACTGAGAGATGGTTCCATGGAATCCCATAACCAAGACAATCATAGAGTCTTCTTCATCCCATGCTTCAAAAACTAGATCAGTCGTGGCAGGTCTTGTCCCAAGGATATGGCTAAGTTTCCTTAGCCTTTGAGGTACGTACGAACAACCTAAGACCATTTCAAGTTAGTTCTTCCCGTTGAGTCGATTAAAAACCTGAATATTCTGCAGATCACCAATTTTCTAGACTAAACTACCGTCATCAAACACAATCGATTGGCCAGAGTTGTTAGAAATGGTTGTTTGAGAATCGGCCATGATGAAGAAATGTAGAAAAGAGAATTAGCAATGAAGCCTAAAGCTCTGATATCATGTGAAAAAATGTGGATAGAATTGATATTAATAAAAATTCTATTACATTCAAAATGAGAATACCCATTATATACAACATTAATAGAAGAGAATAAAAAACTAATTATTCTGTATATAAGAAATTAATATTTTTCTAACTAAATCCCTTGATTTCCTACTTTATGCTCAAAGCTGTTTTATTTATGTACAAGCTGTGAAATCTATTTACAACTGTTTGACACAACTATACAAGCTAGTATATCAAGTGGAAATTTTTTAGGTCTTATTCTATAATTTATCCCATTGTTTCATTATAGATGAATGAGACAATAAATAGGAAATAGTATTTCTAATTGGTTCAATATGATTTACTAAAATTCTTAATCCATCTTGAACACATAAATTTAAAATATGATAAACACAATGAATATAAAAAAATAAACCACCAATAAACATATAAATTTAAGTTCTTCAATATTAGCGGTATTAGAACTAGCATTGTTATATGATATTGAAAATATTTTATAAGTTAATTCATATTTTTCTAAAATTAAATATAATAATTGTGAGATGTTGTAAGCATTATGTGATTATCAAAAACTCTATAAGCTAATAATCTTTTTTAGAAATTTTTATCGATCCAATAGCAAGTCACACTCATATATAAATGTGTTTGCCAATTATTACTCCAAATATCATAATATAAAAAAACTATATTATTTAATTTACTAAAATCTTCAATTAATTTTTTTCCTCTTATTTGCCTTATCTTTTAATTGTTTTTATAAGTGTAGTTCTAGGAACGCGTTTAGCAAATGGATTAAGAGATTTTTTAAAAGTGCATTTAGATACAAAACTAAATGAAAAATATTCTACAAAAACAAATCTAGCTCATGATTCTCTTAATTTATTATCAGAATATAAAAATAAACTAGAATCACTACTTCTGCTAGTGGAAAATCTAGATAATTGTGTTTGAGCACGGTCAATTCTATATTCCGTCGGGTGCTTCACTTCTAGGTGTCATTTCAATGACCCATAGCCACCTCTAGATGAAAGAGTAACCTTATCAAAATGTTTAGTAAAAATAGAAAATTTTAAATGAGGAACTTCTCAAACCTTAGAAGTAATTGCATTAGTACTTCCTTTTGTTTCCGATGTCGCAGTCGGATTCGAAAGTTACTCTGTCTCATCATCAGTGGATTGATTCACTATTTCCTTGCCCTTCTGAGATCGAGATAATGAACCTCCTCACCCTCGACCTCCTTGCCCTCAGCCTCTTCCATTGTAGTTAGAACTTGGAAAAGGAAGTCAAGAGTGTGTAGAATTGGAGTCAAAGTCGTGTGAAGATTGCAAAATTGAGAATGAGAGAAGAGAAGGTGTGTGAAAATAATGAAATGACACTCTATTTATAGAATTTGGAAAGTAATGGACACTAAATCGTAACCATTGATCAAGAAACGGTCATATGATCTCAACCAAAAAAAATACAAGAAAAAAACCTCTTTTTCATTTCCAATGGCTAGAACCAGCGGTTCTAGCGATCCAATACCAAACAAAAAAAAGACTAAACTTAAACCACCGGTTCGAACAGACAGTTAACCGCCGATTGGCTGTTTTGGAGTCGTTGAATCGTAACCAGGTAGACGGTTACTTGGACCATTGACCCGGTTCTAAATCTGGGCCAGATCCGGTTCGCACCAAGCCCTGGGGTTGGGCCTACACACATGTAGTATATGGAAAAAGGTTTTAAAATGATTCTTCCAATGTTTTTGAGTTATGTGCATTTTGCCTCTTGTTTCTTCGTCATTTTATTTCTTGAGCTATACCACTATAATTAACCAAAGGATGATGTAATGGATATTCAACGAAATTTCTACCAAGTTTCACCAAGACAGAAACAATAAGCACAAGAGGATTTTATAAACGAATGTAACAGGAACATTGTTGAACCTCTGCATGTACTCCCACAAGGATGTGAAGTAGATCAACTGTTGCATCTCGGATACCCTGTAACATAATGCAGTCATTAGATATTTTCTTTGAAGGTGAAACTGAGTTACCAGTTAGAATTCCATCAGTAAATGGGTTGTTCAATCAAACTTCTTACCTTAACAGCAGGTGCACCTCCCCATTGAATGCCAGAACCAAAAAGATACATCTGAGCAGCATCCCTGATTAAATCTGACTGCTTGATTGCAACAAAAATTAATTAACTTCCAGCTGCATTTTTATTTGGTCATTTTAAAACTGTAATATTCCTTGTTAAATAATTGTGCATGACTATTCAGCAAATAATGTGTATTATCCTTTCGCGGGACATAAGAAAATGAAAGAAAATAAATTTTTGATAAGATCTTTATTCTCCTTTAGAAAAATTGGAAAGAAAAGTCAGCACCTTAGCACATGTATATTGTCCAAGTACTTTCTCCTCGAGTGCAGAAAATGATGTCACTAGGTCTCGCATGTCAGCATTTTGTTCATCATCATCCCTGGAGTTATCAGAGAATGAGATACTAAGAAATATTATGGCTCTACAAGAGACACATCAATATCAAGTAGCTTTGCTAGTTCTAATTGTTAACAATCTCTTGCGTGGATTTTATGACTCCATTGAACTTGATGCAAGTCTATATCATTAACAAAATTCAAAGCTCTAAATTACTTTTAATGGCATTAACTAGAGCTTTCTTTACTTCCTCTTTCCCTCACACCTTCATTTCCAACTGACTTAATACTCTAATAAGAACATGATAGTTGTCTTTCAACATACTGATAACAATTTAGCTAAACAATTCTCACTTAATCATCTAATGGAACAACATCTAATTTCTCCCTATAAGCTCACAGGTCACTTTTCAACAACCTTTTCCCCACAGGTCATTTTTCACATTCCAAAAACAACTTGTAGATAATTCTGTCATTTCTCATGTCCAAAATACATCTTGCTGAAATACTTTCCAAATTGGGGTGATCTTTAATCAGGATCAAGAAGCCAGAATACATGGACTTAAGGTGTATACTTGGTATTGAGTCAGCTGACCACACACATGGTGCTGATACAGCAGCCTGATTAACAATGGACAAGAAAGATTTATTATGTGGCATCCGCTGACCAAGCAGATAACAAATAGATAAGAGATGGTTAATTGGAGGCATATTCTTTAGTGAATTAGCTGGATCAGTTAAATTTGCAACTTCTGGCTATATTTATCAAAAAATAATTTGCAGGCTAGATTTAGCAACCTATCCATTAACTTGAGATAAGTAAGGTACAAACAAAAAAACAAATAAACCTGCTAAAGTAGCTAAAGAACTTCTTCCCAAAAAATTGGCAACAAAATAATTTCAAAGCATAAGTAAATCAGTTTTTGAATATTACTTCATAAGTTGCTAATATACCTGTGTTGTAGCCACACATGCTTGTACCTACAGTACAGACCATGGGAAAGCTCGTCTTTACAGTATCCGATGTTACTCAAAACTATAAGTAGCTTTCGGTGGAAATCAGAAAGAGGAGCAGCACAGCCACCATCTGAAGTAGATAATTCTTTCTCAATATTGTGCAGATACCCATTTTGAAGAGGGTTATTCTCTTTATTTGATCTCCATTGAGAAAGTTCACTACCAATTCGCTCAAGGTAACCTGAAACGATTGCACAATGATGAACAAGATGCATGATCCTAAATAGAAACAAACCTATCACATTTGCGTTACAATAGTGATGATAAATACCTGCAAAACCCAAGAAAGAGTTCAGAAATGCAAGTCTTACTGATTCTTGAATTTCTTGAATATGTTCTGACACATGCTGATACTTGATTGTTTCATTCTTCAGACTCTCAATCAAACTAACAGGAAATAAAAAAAAAAATTCTAAGAAAAAAAAATCATGAGAAACAATTTATCTCAAACAATTTATTTCTGCACATGAATATATAGCTCTTTTCTTTGACAATGAAAGACGCAGAAAATGGGTAGTCTCAGCGTATGAGATTACCACAAATGCAAGGTATATGTAGAGACTAAGGAAATTACACTGTCTCAAACCATGGTCAGGTAAGCAACAAGGTCCCTTATTGCTACTTTTCCATGGTCCCAATAATCATTCCAACTAAAGAATTTACCCTAATCAATATTTTCAGTTGTTTCATGGTCATTTCATATTTTAGTTTCAGTACTAAGCAAGATACATAAATATCATTTTTCCACATTAGCTTTCTTTTCCCAGAACGTAGATATCTATCAACCACATTCACTTTATTTTTCCTAAACAGTAGATATCTATCCAGTACATTCTCTTTTTTTACCCGTACATTCTCTTTTTTTACCCGTACAGTATATATCTAGCTACTGAAGATTAGTAGCAACTCGATGACCTATTGAATATAGGATACGAGTATGATTACACATATGGTTCCCACTTCACATCATAGAATCTAGAGTGACAAAGCTTCAATAGAACAGAATGCAAAACCATAAATTAATCATGTGAAGATGCAACTTAATGAGCTTTTTTGCATATCAATACATTAAGTTTGACAAGAAGTGCAAACTTAGAAGCATTGTCAAAAATTAATTGCCTAAGAATATAGGTGCATGCATTTTGCACTGACCCCCAAAAACGTGAATATGCATAACCTCGAATATGTATTAGTGTAAATATGACAACTAAACTTGGTCATGCATTACTAGTTGCTTTCAATTTTCAAAGAAAAATTCTAGCAAAATAAATCATTAACTATTGCTATATAAATATCAAAAGTTAGAACAAGGACAACCTTGATTTGACATGGAATACAGCAAATATACAAATATCGCATACAATCAACAATAGTTTAATGTTGTCTCAGTGACTAACCATAGAAGATTAGTTGAGATGTTGTAGACAATCAATCATCAAAGAAACATCATTTAGCAAAACGAAAATGACGAGATCCCCTCTAATTAAAGATAAATAACTTACTTATCAATACGATCCATAGCTGATATGATTGTTGATTGAAACACAAGGGGCAAGCAAGAAATTGTATAAGGAGATTTGTTACGCTCTAGAGTAGTTAAAGGACTCCACATTTCATCTGGAGAAATCTCCTTGGTAGTTGCTCTCATCCAGGTACAGAGCCGCAAGATGTAAATCTTTGTGATATCAAAGTAGAGGCCATGCAATGCTCTAACTGTAAAAGACAAGAAAATGCAATATGACCCAAATTTTAAGCTAGCACAATAATTTAAATAGAGAGTAATTGAATACCAGCAGCTGGTGGGGCAGACTCTTTTCCTTCTAATGCCTGACATGTTTTAGCAATTTCAATTATAGCATCATTCATGAAAGACCGCAGAATGTTCGATTCATCAAAATCCCTGAATGTGCTTTGGACCTTCAATATAAACCCCAAAATGAATCATTTCAAGCATAGATCATATATTGAGCAAGCTAAAAGATAATAGATCACCTATGATGGTGTGTGCATCAATGAATATCTTAGAACAAAAGTCACATTCGTGCATCAGCATCATAAACCTTTGGTTCACATAAGGATTCACCTAATACTCAAGTGCAATTACAGTCCTAACGCAAAACTCGAGAACATTAACTTCATCGCATCCTTAAATGCTCAACTGCAATTACTATGGTTGACATGAGATTCAGCTAAAAGTATTGGCATCCCTAGGCTTAGGGTATGTGGAACATCACAAGTCAAATAGTATCCTGTACAACAAACCTGAGTCTAATATTCTCGTACATGGAACACATCCAGCTCACACATCCTCTCTGTCATATGAGATCATGTGGTTCAAGTTCCTAAATTTTCTTTTAGCCTTATTACCATTCCCACTAAGCCAATCAATACTCTTAGACTTCTTTTCTTAGTGATGTATTTTAGGACCTAGGAATAAAGATGATAGGCAAAGTTGAGTCTAGTGGCATCCATTATCTTATTGATCTTCTTTTGTGTATTTAGTGCTCGTGAAGTCACTCCCAGTTTGATTAATTGATTGTCTATAATGGCTTGATGCAGCACCAAGATAAACAAAACTCACAGAGGAAAAAGTGACTTATCAAAAATAAGATATCAAAAAATTTCAAACTTTTGAAGCCCATAAAGCTTAAAACTTTATAACTTTAATGTTAAAAGTTCCTAATTTTTCTGCATCATGGTACTATTATCTAGTTATCCATCTATATCCAGATTGAAGACTACCTTTTATTTATCTCTCATGTTAATACTGTGAATCACACAATGCAATCATTATTCAATACTATGTCCCCTTATGTCTCTGTTAAGAGAAAACCATGTATTAGACACCACGGAGTTATTGACTTATATAGAGAAGGATATATGACATAATTATAATAATATCCCTAGTTATTATGTTTACAATATTCTAACACTCCCCCTCAAGCTGGAGAATATAGATCATACGCACCCAGTTTGTTACATATGTAGTCAATTCGGGAATCTGTTAGTGACTTAGTGAATATATCTGCTAGTTGATCATGTGAGTTGACAAACCTAATAGATATTTCTCCTTATATGACTTTCTCTCTAATAAAGTGACAGTCAACTTCAATATGCTTTGTCCTCTCATGAAAAACTGGATTCGAGGTAATATGCATGGCAGCTTGGTTGTCACATATAAGTGACATTTGTGTAACCTCCCCAAACCTGAGTTCCTGAAGCAATC
>JBBMJZ010012732.1:0-11259 GCA_037833815.1 Zingiber zerumbet | reverse complement strand
AATAGGGCTCACCTGAACCCAACTTCCGGCCTTCTCGAGCAAACTTCCGCTCCGGCTTCTTGACCCTCAGAATGGTCGCATGCTTCCTTCTCGTCTGCCAGCGTACTATTCTGCAGCTTTTCGTCCCTCGAACAGCTACGTCTTTTGCTCCTAGTGCAAGCTTCCACGCCGGCTTCTCATCCCTCGGAAACACTGCACGCTCCCTTCTCGTCCACCAGTGTAGTCTTCCGCAACACCTTGTCTCTCAGATACACCGAGTCCGTCGGCTCTCTCCCGTGTTGTCCTTCTCGCTAGTTGCATCTTTTGCTCAACTTTCTGTGTTCCTAAGTTCCTGCACACTTAGACACAGGGTTAAACATAACATGACCTAATCTAACTTGGTTGATCATATAAAAACCACCTTGGGGTTCCAATAACTTCGAGCCTACCCTTAACTTTATTCAAGGCCACCCCCACATGACTTTGCTCTTGGGCTCTCCCCAAAAGGTCTCATGCTAATGAAAATATCCTACATCCTTTTAAACACATGATATTTCCCAAATCTTTCTAATGTGCGACTTTAA
This sequence comes from Zingiber zerumbet, assembly GCA_037833815.1. Taxonomy (NCBI): domain Eukaryota; kingdom Viridiplantae; phylum Streptophyta; class Magnoliopsida; order Zingiberales; family Zingiberaceae; genus Zingiber; species Zingiber zerumbet. The sequence goes on along the minus strand of JBBMJZ010012732.1, from coordinate 10,696 downwards.
TTGAATCTCAACACATGCTCTCAAATATCAATTTGACAAAATATAGTAAGAGAAATAATTTTTTAAATATGAATAGGTCTTTTAAAAAATCTATTTATTAAAAAAATTTAAACCAATCAACTGCTATATTGTAGCAGTCGACTAATATAAATGAGAGAGGTAAAATGGATATAGGATACGTGATTTGTTTTTTTTTGAAAGTTAGATACATGATTTAGGTATTTAGGAAACTTATGTTGGAACCCTAAGGTTGTTTTTTGTGTGATCAACAAAGTTAGCTTAGGTCCTGTTTGGTTTTGATCCTTGTGTCTAAGTGTGCAGGAGTTTAGGAGCACAGAAATTCGAGCGGAAGACGCAGCTAGCGAGAAGGACGGCACGGGAAGGCAGCCGACGGGCTTGGTGCATCTGAGGGACGAGAGGGCTGCGGAAGAGTATACCGGTGGACGAGAAGAACATACGCGACGTCCGAGGGACGAGAAGCTAGAGCGAAAGCCTACTTGAGGAGAAGGCCGGAAATTGGGTTCGGGTGAGCCCTATTTCGGTTAACCGCAATCAGCCAAGCAATCGGAACTTCGGAAGCTAAAGTAAAGACGAAAAGAAGCTGGAAAAACAGCTTGAGACGTCCTCAACAATCGTTGGAGGCACCTCAGCTGAAGGCACCCTCAATGACATTGAGGGCGTCCTCCATAGCCTTGGAGGCACCCTCAATGCCCTTGAGGGCGCCCTCGACCTGGCCAACTTGGCCGTTAACGAGTGGATAAAGTTTTATCCGCTCATCCCCTTGGGGGCGCCCTCAACCCCTTTGGAGGCGCCCTCAAGACTCGAGATAGAATTTTCAGGAGCTATATAAAAGCCCCTGGAGTTAGCTAGAAATTAATCATTCAACTCTGTATTCAATTTCCTAGCAACATTTGAGCTCTCTAAGTGTGTAAAAGGCTTCTCCGCCTTTAAAGAAGGAGATTTATAGTGCACTGTTCAACCACCTTGGATTAACAACCATCTTGATTGTAACCAAGTCAAATTGCTGAGTTCCTTTCTTTCTTTTTTGTTATTTTGTTTTATTGCTGCACTTCTTAAAGTTGAAAGAACGAGGAGGGTATTTTCTTATTGCAGGCAATTCACCTCTCCCCTTTTACCGGCCTGCTGCACCAACACCATGCTTTGAAATCTCATTCCATAAGGGTGGCACAAATGGAAGATGAAATGTAATATTCTAACAAATCAACAAAACCCAATACTGATCAATATAGGTAATCTTTTCTATAACATCAGTAGCGCAAATGGGTATCAACCAGCGCTGACGCATGACATGTTTTAGCAGCTTAAAGATTAATTAACATTGGTTACTTAAGGAGTTTCTTTTTCTAAAACTTGTATGCAATTGATTTTTTAATTGTTATAATATTATTTTTAAAAATAAAATTTATATTAATCATTTTGACAAGAAGTATATAAAAAAATGAGTGACAATCATTTTGATTCATTCATATAATTGATATAATCTTATTAAAATAGAAAACTTAAGTGAAAGAGTATATGTGTAAAACTGATCTAAATTTTTCTTGATATGATTTAACACATGCTAAAGTGTATCAACTAGATATGTTATAGAATAATAAAATTTTAATGCAATTGACTATCTAATCGATATAATTAAAATGATGAATTTAAAAGAAGACAATTAAAATCAGGAATGAAAATTAGATTCCCAAATTAATCAAATAGATTACTCACTCCCATATTTCTTAAAACCCACACTAGCCTGCAACTATTTTAGGTGAGGTAAAAAAAAGTAAAGATATGTCACATAAGAATATAAAAGGGTAAGAAACAAATGGTACAAGATTTATTAATGTATTTGTTGTTTTTGTCCTAGAATATGTTGCAAAGCAAAGGAACTTTAAAATGACTATTTTGAATAAATAGTTTGCAAAATCTGATTAGTAACTACCTATATGGTCTTGTGATAAAGTATGCTAGTAAAACAACAAATTTAAAAAAGTCGTTACCCTTGATAGCTAGATCAAATTTTCTACATCAATAATTATATAAAATCTATCCATCAGCATGAAGAATTAATGATTGCAAAAGTGATTTAATTTTATTCTTTTAAATGGATCTCATAACCTCTCTCCTTCAATAATTATAAATGAAATATTAAATCATGATTTCAAATCTCGTGTCGTACAAGGCGGGCAAAACATTTTATTATGCACACCGATCAATATAGTGCAAAGACCAACACGCATGGCTTGACCCAGCGATCATGGCTGCAACAGAAGGGTTGCACGACCCCACGATAGCTACAAAGAGGTTTAGTGGTTGCTGGCAAGTTGCGTGAGCGCGAGGGCTTTTTAATTAAAATTTTACTTAATAATTTTAATTAACTCCCAGCTATATGTAAGAATAGAACTATCTCATTAACTTTATATATATATAATTATTTATTTTATTTTAAAATATATAATAAAATTTATTTATTTATCATATGAGAGATCTCGTATTTTTTATTTTTTTATATTTTCATATTTTTAAAATTTTAAAATATTTAAGTTAAGTTTTTTATTTTTATTAATATATATACTTTATATTTAAAAAAAATATTGAAATCATATCGATACGGCAAAATACAATACCCAACAAAATCATTGGGCATTGAAATAAAAGATACATAGAAAACTCTCAGCGAGACACTTATAGAAATTTAAACTGATTTAATTCACATAATAACAATATATACTGCAAAAAAAAGAAAAGGGAAGTAGAATGAGATGACAAGGAAATAAAGAAAATGAAATTAGGAAGGGAGCAGCAAAATTTTTTTTTAAAAAAATGTGCTTGGGCAATTGCCTAAAGATAAATATGAAATGGAATATTTGTTGATGTAGCTCACCATATGAAGGCATTATGGTTTCTCCTTGTCAACATTCAAAGTTTTCATCAACAACTATTATTCGCTTTCATTTGTTGAGCATTAAATGAATACGTAAGTTTATCCATCAATTTTACTGCACTACTCTGACATCTAGTTGTCAAAGAATATCATTTATTTAGGTCATTTGAATTGCCAAATAAACCAGGCAACTTCAACTTCTCAGGATCAATGTTAAAGTGATGATGCTCATCGCTATTTACCTATTACTACTCCATATCACTTATTAAAAGTATATTGTAAAAGATATTGATAAAACGAGTATAACATGGATCAATAAATAACATATACCCTTGCATGATTTTTGGAATAGAATGAGCATACGAGTAGAATTCAAATTAACGGTGGCTTCACATTACTCATAATCATAAACTTCCTCTCAATGATGTTTAAAGAAAGATCTTTTATAATTGCTAAGTGACAAGATATTATGTGCTAGTCATTGTTCTTAATGTTTTTCTTATGTGCTAGTCACTATTCCAAAGGCTAGTAGCCCGGCTAGTAGCCGTCCGTGATTTACCTCCTCCGTGTTGACCCTGGACGGATTGGCAGGGGCGCTGGGAGCGAGCGTATTCGCCTTTTGCCACCACAAAGTGATGATAAGAGATAATGATCATGTCCAAACGTTAAGTGAGACGAAAGCCAGTGAAGGTGACGTTGGCTTTGACGGAGCGGCAACTTTCACACACCATGTATATGTGCGTTGGAAATTTGGACCCCCACAGGGAACCCGAAGTCTATGATAACGGAACTAGTTGTACTTGGGTCCTGCACCCACTCAGCTAAGCACACGGAGCATTAGAGACCAAAAATCAAGGAAGAGGTCTCTGGAGCAGGCCCTCCGATGCTCAAGTCATGTCCTTTTTCCGGCAAAACAATATACGAAGGAAGGAAAAAAGAACTGCTAAAGATGCGTGCGGATGTGCGTGTACCTGACCAAGGAAGATGATTTTCCTTTTTATATGATTCTGCTTGCCTTTTGAGTCTGCGCTCTGTCAGACAATGTCGGGTGCCAAGGCGTGTTGGCTGAGGAAGGATGTCCGGCGGCCTCCTATTGGTAGGAGGAAGGTTCCCCTATTAGTGTGTAGCAGAACACTGGAATATTTCCTGACTCATGACAGTTATTTTCTGACAGAAGGTTACTATTATCTGACACTGTTGTCGCTTAGTGTTATTCGTCCAACCCAGGTTTAACCATAGATAGCCTAAAATGATTGCTCAAATGTGGTGCAAGGACTGAGCCTTGATGCCCTTGCCCATGTGCAGTGACCAGGGGCTATCAAGTATCAAGGGACATGATGAAGAGAATGTATTGTGCAGAATTGCCAGGAATCAGCTGCGGCTGTGATCGAGGACTAAGCCTACATGACCATACTAGTGCAGAGCTAGTCGGAGATTGTCTGGTATATGTGTCAGGGTTATATGTAGAGACAAAGTTGGGATAACCTGAGCAGTAGATAGTCAGCCGGGAATTATATAAAGAAATCATCTCAAAGGTAAAAGTGAGCATCAACCTACGTTACAAAAGAGTTGGATATATTGTCCGACATGAAGAAATTAATGGGTTCCTATCTAGCGATTTATAGTACCCTATGGAAAATATACTAACAACTCTTTTATTTATATATATATACTCTAAATGGCTTTCATACAACCTAATATTCATTAATATCCCTCCTTTTTAAGAAGTTTGTGTGTACCTCACTATTATTTTTTTTAATAAATGATCAAATCACGAGGAAAATAGGTAGTATCAACTTAAGCTTTGAGATTTAAATTTTGACATAGTTGAGATAAATATTTTTCTCATGCATCTGTCACTATTCTAAGAGTTAGTAGTTAATCATGATTTATCTTTTCCGTATTAGTCCCGTGATTCTAAGAACTCTATATGAGATGGTTTAGAGATAATAATTGATCATAAAAATATGAATTTATAAGAAAATCAGATTTTCTTTTTTAATAGAGCTAATCATTCCAATGCAACTAAAAAGGGGTCGGACTTGCTTTGTCGCCCTAAAATCTATTAGAAAAAAAAAAATTGTTGAAACACTGAATTTGGAACAATCAATTCACTATCAACTTGAGATCTGAGATTTGAATCTCGATATAGTCAAGGTAAATATCTTCCTCATATGCTTATTCTAAGGACTAATACTCACTTATAATTTATCTTCTATGCATTAATTCTATAATTTCAGGAGCTCTGCATGGGATGGTTCAGAAATAATAATTGACGATAAAAGTATGACGATCAGATTTTTTTTTAATAGAGTTAAAAAAGTCATTTCAATGACTAATGTAACTCATCATCCAACGATTTTATTCAATTGAATTTTGATTAAAAAAAGTTAGACCTGCTTTTTCGTCCTAAAAGCTATCAGAAAAAAAATTATTGAAACACCGAATTTGGAACAATCGATTCAGTTCTACTAAAGTTTTCCGAATTTGAAACACTAAATTTGGAATAAATCGAAAAGCCCAGAATTTTAAAGGAAAAAATCCTATAAATGCACCGTAGTTGTGGATCAAATTATAATTACCTAGATGACAAATTTATTCCCTTTCATTGCACCATAATCCCGAGGAAATCCTAAAAGCTATCAAAGTAAGCATCTAGTGTTTGGCATACGATCCTAGTTTACTTTCCAGTAAACTAATTCGGTTACCGTGGCATCGTTAGAAAATGAACAACATCAAATCAATTTGTGGAAATCGTTTATTATTTTTTACCGTCGTGAAAAATTCATTGACATTTTATATCTAATTTGTATTAATTAATACTGAAATGACCGACCCTGAATAATTTCCCAGATTAATCATCTATTAAAAAAAATCATTTATAAATTTATCAAGTTAAAACTCGATCCTATCTAAAAAAAATTTTAAAATAACTTGATACTGTACTATTGCCGGGAGTGAAAAATTCAATTTCATTCGTAAACACAACCTCTCAAGTAAATAGGATTGAAGTATCGTTTGAGTGATCTATTCTTATAAATAAGACAAATTGTTTATTAAAGTAATTTTGACTTTTCAATTTCAATCACAAACAAGTCCAATGGAGATTATAAAAACACTCATTTTTATCGTATATAATTTGGTTGAATTGAGCAGGAGTTTTACCATTCCATCATAATGGCTTTGTAGTTGAATTCACCTAAACAAATATCAAAAATTACCTTGATTCAGTTGTCGCAAATGTACCTGCATGACTTTGAGGACAAGAACCGAAGAGTTTGAATCTTCAAGCATCTCCAGGCACAGTTTATTCTCCTTCCAAACTACAAGTTAGTCGATGAAATTCATAGAGAAATAGATTCAACGACCCAAAACCAATACCACAATGGTGTATCAGCAATTAAAAGCTACTACAGATAAAAAGACATTTAATCCTGAATGATAATGTCATGGTCCTATTTAAAGAGTGACTAGCAAATCATAGCATTTCCATGTCTTTGCGAAAACACAACATACTGCAGAATACAAATTCTTGCCGACCATTTGAAGCCTCCAACAGCTTCAAACATACAGAATATTCTTTCAGCTTGAATGGTAACAAAGAGACCATGTTGGCTAACTGCGGTCTAAGTTACATTTCCCACTCCAAAGCAGGATCTGGCCGTGTCCCAAACCCCTGCTTGTGTAGATTTGATGCAGTTTGGGGCAGCTGGGATATCGCCGACTGGGACCAACCCAAGATATGCGGCAGTATATACTAAAGAAAGAAAGAAGAAACAAAACAATGATACAAATTAGATATAACAAACAAGTATTAATTTGATGATGGGCCAAGGCCAAACTTCCCAACAGTAAATTTATGTATGTACATTTTGTTATTCAGAATGAGCACCTTATATTTTATATTACTAGGAACATTGTTTTGTTATTGATTTCCCAGAATCAGTCAGACCTTTATTCGCTAAAGAAACTTTCCTTGCTCCAAGAAGATAAATTAATACTCTCGACGATAAAGATCTCTTATTCAAGAACATGGGCCAGAGGAACTAATTGCATGTTTAAACTTAAACAGTGCCGGCTTAAAAGGTTGAACAACAGAAAATCAGGTAAAATGAAATGCTATAAAATTATGAGATAATAAATTAACAAGTATTAATTGGTGATTCCAAAGGGTAGGCAATTAGCCCACTACCTAATATCTAGAGTCTAGACGGTCAGCATTAGAATAATAAACAGAAAAGAGAAATATGTTGAATTAAGAATAACTAATATTATATTATATTATGTGTAGCCAACAGTATCCTCATCAATCAAAACAAGTATATAATTACAACAAAGTCATAATTGACAAATACTAAATATAACAATGAAACATTTCACATTTCATATTGAAACCAATAAAATCAATCTCAAAATCTGAAGGAAAAAAAAATGTTGAGATTAGATGCTAAAACTATGAACATTGAGTGAAAAGAGGACGCAAAATGCACATAGGGTGGGAGGGTCAAAACAATAAGGAATGTCAAATGTGCAAAGTGCCTAGGCTACATTTTAAAAAGTCACAGCCTAGCAAGAAACACTCGACAACTAAACAAAGAGCTCTCTTACCCAAAATACCTAAGCAGCTTTTAAAACACTGGAAATTAGATACCAAAAGTGCATCTATAATAACAAAAGTATCATAATAACAGCTAGATTTTTTTGTAATAATGAGCATTAGTGCAAGGAGACAAGAAGGAGCCCAAATCTAAAAGAATATGTAGAAAAGCAGAAAAAACTATATATTGGCATGATCTTGCCAATAATTTATATCACCAAGGGCAAGGCACCCAGCATTGTATAAGGCAAAAAACTTAAATTAAAAATATTGATTTTTACGTGTGAAATTGCTACCAGAAGAGATGCCAAAAAATTAAAAAAAAAATCGAGCTTGCTAGGAATAGCATATTCAATCACTAAGGTGAGCTAAGGATAACAAAGTTCATTTGCATGAACATCAATAAATCTACCTTTACCTATCATCAGAATAAATTTATAAACCAAAACTAGGTCTATAAACCACTGGGATATCCATAACAACAAATGCAATGGGAGAAAGGTTGAATCACAAGGTTCAAAATATACTTTTTTATTGATATAAGTCTATAGCAATTAGAAGACGTGGAAGGGACATTGAATTGCCAAAGTGAAAGAACGGGCAATTGAGATGAGGGTACACAATATAGGAGTGAAGATGAATCAATCAATCTTGTGCAATCATAGAACCATGTTAGGCAGAAGAGGAACTTGAAAGCCAAAGGGGAAGGGGAATATAAGTTGTTGATATTTGGTAAAATATAACTTAGATGTAGTTAATTATTAGGGTATATACAATATCCACTATATAATAGCATACAATATCCACTATATAGTAGTGGTTTGAGTTAGATTTTTTTTCAAGTTAACCTGACCCAAAACCCAAATAAACATTAAATACCTAAAACCAAAAAAAAAAAAAACAAATTCTTTTAATCAGTTTAATTCAATTTTTGGTTCAAATATAGTTTCCCCCCACCCTTAGTTTCATCTTCTCTCTAAGATTGGCTAAAAAAAAAGGATGTCACAACTAGAAAATTTTTCTATCTCAAACAGTGCCATTAAAATTGTGTTGACACAACACACATGATAAGCTTCTTCCGTGCTAACACAATACAGCTAATCAACCTTGTAATGTAATTAAGATTACAATACAAGATTGATTATTTTTGTTTGATACAATTTTAAATGTAATATAATTTAGATTACAAAAAGTAATAAAATTTTATAATCTAGATTACAAGGCTAACAACATGTAATCCAATTACATTAGAAGCCCAGTATTTAACTAAAATTTAAATGTCAAATCCTTAATTTTAATCAATCGATAAGAATGAATCTATGACGAATCCACTTCGTCCTTGCCTCCCTTCTCGGTGATTTCCGAATCAACTTTTTTCTCTCGGATGACTAGTTTTGCCGCCAGCACCATGCTTTAATCAATCAAAGCAATCAATTTTAAACTTTGGAACAACGGAGCCAATTCAAGGAAAATAGATTTCTCGCAAGTAGGGGGATTGGAGAACCTGAGGCCGAGCAAGGGCGTCGAGGAGGGTGACGAGGCCCACGACATGGAAAACCGGGTAGGAGGCGGCATCAAGCGGCACAGAGGAGTCACCGTAATCACGGAGTTCTGGGATGAGCGCGTGGAACCCGCGAACGATGAGGCCAAGAATCTGGTGCCGCCACGAGTACCAGAGCTCCAAGAAGCCATGGAGCAACACCGCCGACAGGCCCTCCCCCTTCTCTACTAGGTGATTCTGGATTCTGTTGACCTCCACCCGCCTATAGATGATACCTTCGCCTTCCATATTGGCTCACCTTCTGTGATTTTAAGTTAGAGTTAGTTACGGTGAAAGTGATGATGGCAAAGACGGGGCTTGTTAGGATTAGAGAAGGGGGAGGAGGAAGATTGTGAATGGGAGTTGGGAAGTAGGGAGACGAGCACTAGAGCATGAGGGAGAAGGTGCCAAGGAGGAAGGGTGATGCTGTGGTGGCAATAGCAGAGGAGAAGAGTGGAGGAGTTGGTCGATGCGTGAGCAAAGGAAGGAGAGGAAGTGGCAGCGGATAATGGACATCAAACAAGAGAATGTAATCACCCTTGTAATCAAAGATTACATACAACTCTTTGACCAAACGTAGTAATATAATATTAATTTTATTATATTACCAGCTTGATTACATTACCTCTAACCAAACATAGCCTATATGTGTTGGTTGAGCATTTCAATTGTGCCAACCATAATTGATCAAAACATGAAACAATGATCAAAAGTGGTAGTAAACATCCTAGTTAAAAATTTACTTCATACATTTATTGCTATCTAGCTAGTTCTTTTCCTTGTGAATTTTGATTTTTCCATTAAGAAGATAACTTGCTAACTAGATTTCAAAAGCAAGGAAATGTGCATGAACCAATGTGATGCAGACTCTATTGCTACTATCTCAAATATGAAAAGACTAGACAGCCAATATCTTTCATATCACATGAGTGATCTACAGTAAAAATTTAAACATAAAGTTGATACAATAGGAAACCATACAGAATGACAAAAATATTTAGTTCCAAAACATATAGTAATTCTAACAATCGACCAAAATAAATAGAAACCTTTTCATCCAAATAAACCAAAGAAACTCAGTGTCATATCAAGAATCTTACAGCTAATATCGTGCGAATAACAGCAAACTCTGCTTTAGTGACTGGAACAGAAAACCGCTCATTTGTGCCCTTGACTTTGTTTGTAACCACTGTACAAGTTATCAACAAATTAGGAGAATATGGCCTACTAATAACAAAGTACAATCCAGAAAAGACAATCATTTAAACCATATTGCTATATTTCCTATTTTTATTTATATAATTTGTAACAGTTAACAAAAATAAATTAAATTTAAATAATATATTACGAATTTTGGTTGTGTTGTCAAAACAAAGGATATCGGGTGGATAGGACTGGCCAACTGAATCATAGATACAATTTTATATCTAATACCCCCATAGGAGTATCCAACCTCGGTAATTGTGGTTGAGCATGGAAAGAAGCATCCGTGTCAATTTGACTCAAGGAGTTTGCCCAAGTGCTTATGGGCCCAGGAGTCAGGGTGTCTTGGCTCAGTGGGTCTCGGAGGCATGAGGGGCAGACAGACCATTGAAGCACAGCGGGTTGTAACGCATGTCATAATGAGAGGTGTCGCGGGGGGGGGGGGGGGGGGGGGGGGGGGGGG
>JBBMJZ010012716.1:0-11260 GCA_037833815.1 Zingiber zerumbet | reverse complement strand
GGAAATGTTGCACGGTCGTGTGGCTCCCACGACCTAGCCTTGTAGGCCATTTTAGCACCTCTTATCGTGGTATTCTTAAGTTGAGGTCTTCATCAAAGTTGTAGATCTTGAAGTTAGCTACAATTCGGTATAAATAATAGCCCAAAACTCCAATGGAACACAAAGTTATGCTTGTTTTATTCTTAGTATACAGTGTAAAAAATGTAGGATTTGACACGGGCATGTGCCAAGACTGTGTCTCATAGAAACACATTTTAGACCTTCAAGAAGTGGTTTTATCTGTTTGAAGTCTTCATAAGAGTTGTAGATCTTGAAGTTATCTACATTTTGATATCTAGAATGGTTCATAACTCCAAACGAGCAGAAAGTTATGGCTATTTTACTTTTAGTTTGCAGTACTGAAAATGATATGGCCATGTGGAATTGACAAGGCCATGCCTTTTAGGCACGGCCAGGCTATGTGGACCTTGTTTTGTGTCATATTTTCACACATCCATGCCTCATAAACACGGCCCGGGCATTTTGGAAGTCTAGACTCCATTTAAACTCTATTTTTACTCCAAATCACGTTCTGTCAATCAAAATATACAAAGAGCATATCTCCGAACATAATATAATGGAAGTATGACATTATAATGAAATAGAGTATAATAAACATAGATTATGCTAATGAAATATAAGTAGATGTGGGTTAAAGTAGGTATAAAAATGTATATAATCTACGCACATCAGTATTATTGGAAATTCTTCTCATTAATCAATCAATGATCTAAAGTTTGAGATTCAGCTATGACGTATTATTGTTAATTTTTCTCATTACTCAATCAGGGATCTAGAGTTCGAAACTCAATTGCGGCGTATTATTGAGAATTTTTTCCATTAATCAATTAGAAATCTAGAGTTCTTTCTAGTTCCACATCTTAGAATTGGCAACACTGTGAGCAGAAAAGCTTCTATAAATACCTTGGACTAGTAATGTTAAAAAGTATATTTTTTAAAAAAATTTTAACTAAGATCAAGTATGATATTAAATTAATTTTTATAAGGGGAGTCCGTTAGCATGAGTCTGGCAGCCTTTTGGCTAAGATTAAGTGTAATATTTATTTTTATCAATTTAATATCTGATATAAATAATTAAATTGGGTGGAGCCACATATAATTTTGATGGGATAGTTGCCCTACTTTAATTTTTTATAAGTGTCTTAGACATATATAAAATTATAAAAATATTAGAGTCCTATTAAAAAATATAAAACTATATTAATATATCTAATTTATCTTGAAGAGAGGATATATAAGATGTGATAATTATCGTATTATTAATTGCTCCGTATAATTGTATTAATATCTCCCATTTATCTTCCATTACATACAAGTGAAAGATGTAAGTGAAAAGAATATCTGCACCATTCATTTGCATGGTAACTGCACTTTGCAATTGTATAACTTCCCATTAGTGGAAGCATTTTTTTTTCCAATATTAAAAAGGGTAAATTTTTATGGCCAAAATCTGGCGAGCCAGAAATTGAATATAAAGTATTTTATTAGTGCATGCAAACTTAATTAATACATGTAATTTTAATTAATGCATATTAATTAAAAAAAATAAATAGTCATGATTCATTTTAGCTAGTCAGATTCTAGCCGAAGGAGGAAAAACAAATGAAAATAGGAGAAATCTGGCTCGTGATTAATTGGGATGTTTATAGTAACGACAGGTTTATCCTTTTCATTTTGAATTATACAGAGTAATTGTTCATGCATTAATTGCAACATTTAGGTCCACTAGTGACATTTTTTTAGGGTTAAAAGTCGTTGATGAGAAAAGGCATCAAAACCAAGGAATTAGGGCATGAAAGAAAGATGATTAATGCAAGTACGAAGGTGCACAATATAACTCAATTTGAGACCTAACAATTAATGAATTTTTTGTAAAATAATTGATAGACATAAACACCTTAAATACAGGGAAAATGAGCATTAGAAAACTAAGGGGAATGTAAGAAATGCAAAGATGCCCAATAGGACATAATTTGAGATCTCGAAGTGCATCAATGGCTTTTTTTTTTTGGGTGCAAAAAGTCATTAATGAATATAAAAAAAAGATGAACTAGATAACACTAAATTTGGGATGATTAGTCCAATTCTATAAAAAAAAAATTTATCAATTGTCAAGGTAAATTGAAAAGTGCTCGTGGTTGATGGTGTCCCAAAAACCCAGCATCTAGAGGAAAATTCTCTATAAATGTGTCGTAGCTGAGGATTGAACCACGAATATCCGGATAACAACTTAATATCCTTCCACTATATCATAGCCCTGAGAGCCATTAATAAATATAAAGATCTCAAACTCTCGCTCGCACGTGTGTGCCCGGGGGAATCATTAATGATAAAGGCCTCAAAACTAGAAAATTTGGGTCTTAAAATAATGTAAAGAATGCAGAGATGATCAGTAGCACTCAATTTGAAACCTCCAGGTCTACCAGGAAAGTAAAGGTTTCTAGTAAGACTCAATCAGAGCCCTCCAGATTCATTAATGACTGTTTGGTATAAAGTTATTAATCGATATAAAGGCCTCAAATGCATACAATTTGGACATGAAAAAAATAACAAGAATGCCAAGATACCTGATAGGATTCAATCCAAGGGCTTTAGATCCATCAATCAAGTTTAGGCAAAAATTATTGATGGACATAAAATCCTCAAATGCAAGAAAAATAAGCGTGGTAAGAATAAAGAGAAAGCAAGGGATACATATGCACCTAGTAAATTAATATGAGTCCCCTTCAAGTTTGTTAATGACTTTTGACGATGCTCAAATCAAATGTAGGAAAATTAGTATGGAAAAATTGAGGATTCACAAGGAATTGCAAAAGTGTATGATATTATTCAATCAGATTTATGGAAAAATTGAGGATTCACAAGGAATTACAAATGTGTATGATATTATTCAATCAGATTTCTCAAAATCTAACAATGCAGCATGTCTCAAAATAAAGAAATTTGGGCATAAGAAGGAGGACAATGCCAAAAAAAATAAAATAAAAAAATAAAAGATTTTTAATAAATCATATTCTTGCACATGCAATTGGTGTCCCTAACCACTAAGTGTAGCTTGTGGTTGATCTTCAGTAGGTGTGAAATGTCTCGCTGGTTATCTCAATTCTTTTTTAATATTTTGTTGTTGTTGTTGGACAAAGTCTCCCATGACTGACCTACTTTTCAAATTGTGGAGGTCATCCTAGAGGGACCGTCAACGTGACAGTTTCACCTTTTACTACTAATTACCTCGAAAAATAGATTTATCACAAAAACCTTACCTTTGAGGAAGATCATGAACAAGAACTTCTTTCTTGTCACATTATGTAAGAGAAACATTGCATTTATGGTATGAGGGAACAAAGCCAAGGAAAATTGTCTCAGAAATATTATGAGAACAGTCAAAGGAAGCATTTGAAAATTCAAAAGTGTTTTAGTGGTTTAGATAAATGTGTGAACAATAAACAGTTTGAGGAATATTTTAGAAAGCCAGTATGTGATTTAGTTATTTAGTTAGATGTGCAGTTTGAATATTTTTGAAACCCAAGTACGAGGTTCAATAAATTACCAAAAAATATTAAAATAATCAAAATAATTTCAGTAATGGTTGCAACAAAGTAGCTTCAATAATCTGAGATCAGGGTGATTCGATAATATTGAGTTCTTCAATAATCATGAGTGTTCTTGATTCTTAACCTAACACCTCAAGGATCTTATTTCTCATCAAAACTTCAATATCTCACCATGTTTAAAATTTTCCATGAATGTGAAGCAACATTGAAAATTAAATTGACTAACTAGTTTGATGGAGAATCTCTTGGCAATTTGCCCAGCAAAAAGATCACAAAGGTTTTAGTACTACAAAATGCATTGGCACTTCATCAAAGGGATCATTAAGAGATCTTGTCTCTTGCACACCATGACAAGTCACAAGCAAAATGGCATAACTTAACGATGTATAAAGGATTATTTCTTTTGTACATACAAGTGACCTAAGGTGGAGCAGCATGCACCTGCCAATGGTCTTCTCAGAATATCATATACACCAAACATCCCCTTTTATTTAACAAGTTAGCTCAACTTAACCTGATAGCCAAACCATTAGCATGGAAAACTACATGGGGCATGCTCAAGCACATTACTCAGCGAGATCTGCGACTGGTGGGTGGCTTTAATGACGAAGATGATTTTGACTTGGTAAAATCAACCAAATCTTTGAAGAGTGCATCCTCAGGAGGCTTGGATTCTTTTGCTGGTGGTGATGAGTCTACTCCTCCCAAATGATGTGCATGAAGTGGACCTAGGCTGGTATTTCTCTGATGAGAAGAGTTCTTAGTTTGAGAAAGTGATCCATCATGAACTGTGTCCCCACCCAATAGGGTATTCTTCTGTTGCTCAAAGAATTGCTGCCTTTGGTCATATTTTGAAGGGGGAGGTGGAAGTAGAGCAGTACCCTGGGTCTCCCGTTGCAACTTTGGAAGTGGCTCCACACTGGATTTTGTTGCTTGAATGGGCTCATCATAGCTAGATGGACCATCTGACTCCAGCATTGAGGCTGTATCGGAAGCTAGCAGAGAATGAGATACAATAGGTGGCAAAGGTGGGTTAGGATGAGCAGCCACTGGTGGTGCTGATCTGGAAACATCATCATTGAGATAGTCAATTGAGTTTGCCTCTCCGCTGACTGGCTTTGAGGGTTGGGAAGGAGGTTTTAGGGTGATTTGATTTCCAACACTCCAATTCTTGCTCTGCCATACTGCACCATCCCTGGAAGTCCTGGAGCAATTACCAAATGTTTTTCAATTGTTAGGTATCTATTCAAGAAAAAATGTTTCTATTAAGTAGCTAGAGCTCATGATTGATCAGAGGGCATAGATAAAATACCCGTGTATGCTCATAAAATAATTTATAATTTCAACTGAAATGAATTTTGACTTTGGATAAAGAAACAATGTCAGACAGATCTTAGATCTGTAATGGCACAATGATATTTCTATGCAATTCGGAAAGGCCTTGAGAAATAATGCAAAATCAATTGAAATACTGAATGTCAGTACATAGACAAGTTGAATGCTAAGAAACAAAAAAATATCCATCTGTTTAAGAAGGTATCATCATAGAACAAAGTAAAAAAAAATCATAAATTAATGAAAAAAAATGTAAAAAAGTAGAAAAACTGATGAGTCATTCACTCTTGGAATCTAATCTTGGTTAGGATACGTTTGCAAGCATCTGAAATTCAAGTTATGGTATTTCAGAATTTTAGGAACATAAAGAAGCAATTCAATAATTCACGATTCAGTTAAAGACTTTCATCACTACTAGGAGAGTCCCTAGTATTCTGGATGATGGATATTATCAATGGATTAAGTAGGATATTATAGTACAAGAATCTCAAACTAAGAAAGTGGAACAATAAGGTTACTTATAGCTATGATAATTTTTTTTTATCATTTCACTAAATTTGACTATCCGAGAAAATTTAACTCATCACCAAACAACTCAATCCAAATATCAGTCAAATGAGCAGGAAAACTCAACAGCAACGTTTTTCATTGGTCTTCTTTCAGAAATAATGAAATTAGATAACTACTACTAGTTCCTAATGTATTTTATGGAATGCGTGTTATGCATAGATGGATTATAATCTCTTGTTGACTATATACAACTACTCTAAGTTTTGACTAAGTATCAGATGATGACAAAGCTCCCCTCCCCTCCCCTCATCTCTCTACTAGAGTATGTCAAAACTTCACTACTCATCCACATGCGTATCGGTGAGAGAAAAATACTTTCATCAAACTCTCAACCACCAACAGAGTTTGTGCACAAATCCTGACAACAAAGCATGGCCCACCTGCCACATATTATTTGTAAAATTAGGGATATATCCATTAATACACAGCCCATTACGAATTCCATTGCTTTCACTCTTTTGAGATTTTTTCACTAGTTTGTTTTGTCTATGTCCTGCAAGAGAAATCTTCTCATAATGCACCATGATGTTACTGGTGAACTCCATTGGAAATAAGCCATGAATGACATATTTGTTATTCTTTCACATGGAACACAGAAGCCTGTTTCTCTATAACATGGCATTCAACCTTTCTTTTTATGAATACACTGAAATTTCAATATAAAAATGATTAACTACATCAGGTAACGTCAAACCTAGGGCGACCGGCTTGGCCCCAAGGAAGTTTCTCACCAGCCGCCAAAGTAAATCGGGAAGTGCTCACGAGGGAGAGCCTAGAAGCCCAACATCCCGTGGTTGGGCATCCCATTTGAAGGAAAAATTCCTGCAAATGCGCCATAGTTGGGAATCGAACCATGGGTGTCTGGGTGACAACTGGGCGCCCTTCCACTGCACCATAGCCCGAGGCCCACTAAAATTTGTAAATAGAACTGAGACATTTTACCAGTCACTTGTCTCAATTCACATTTCTTTTCCTTGGTTGTTTATTTATCAGAATTTGCAAATATTTTAGATGGCAGCCCAATATACGAAACTCTCGCTAATGTGGGATCCCAGGGAAGGGTTGAACCGGTCTATTGTATGCAACCTTATCATTTATTGCAAGAGATTGTTTCTATGACTAACCCGTAACCACATGGCCACATAGCAATAACTTTACTATTACGCCAAGGATCCCCTTCTTACAAATATTTTAGATGAATATCAAAAATTTCTTTCTACATGAAGACCTTTCTTTGGATGTCTAAATAAAGAATCCTCCAAGTTATATTGCTCTAGGGAGATTAAATTCTGTAAACAAAACAAGGATCTGTTGATGACCAAATTGTACATAAAATAAAGTTCAGTTGTAAAATATATTACAAAAAAGCTCAATTGTAAAGTATATTAATTTGAGGGGAGAAGGGCTTGCAGCATCTATGGCTCTGGTGAAGACACTAGCAGTGGATTCAAAGGGGCTACACCAAATGAGAGAAAGAGGTGGGGTGGTGAACAATAGGAGAGAAAAAGGAACAACAATTATGTGGAGGGAACCGAACATGGTGAACACTAACAGTGGACAGACATGGTGGTGGAAGAAAAAGAAAGAGTGGGGTCTCAGGGAAGGGTTGAACCATATTATGTCTATTATATGCAGTCGTATCTTTTATTGCAAGAGGTTGTTTCTGTGACTCAAACCTATGACCACATGGTCACACGACAACTTTTGTTATTTTACATGATCATTGTATTTATTTTATGAAACAAATCTTGAAATCTATATATTTTACATACTTGAGCTTGATAAAGAAGTCATTGCAATGTAATTATTTTGCATATATGATTTCTCTTTTCTTTCCTTTCTTCATGAAAGCATTCAATTCATGATATGATAGAACATTATTATGCTTTCTCATTTATAGATAGAGAGAGGACCAATATATATATATAGCATCTTTATTTCCATGCATCCATCATGCATCGATTATAATAAATTATTATTATTTACATCCGTTTAGTTAGCTTAATAAATCAGTCAAAGGACAACCGAGACTCATTTGATGTGCATGTTCCTTAAATATTTTTTGTTGTAAACCTTTAGTTAACGGATCTATAATCATGAGATATGTTCTAATATAATCAATAAACACTCTTTGTTTCTGAACTTCTTCTTTAACGATAAAATATTTTAATTCTATATGCTTGGCACCTCTTGAGTATTTAACATTTTTTTAGAAGAATATTGTTGTAGAATTATCACAATAGATTTTCAGTGGCTTGGCAATAGTGTCAACAACTCAAAGTCTTGAAATAAATTGTGCAACCATAATGCATGAATTGTAGCTTCAAAACATGCCACAAACTTTGTTTCCATTGTGGATAAGGCAATGACAGATTGTTTATGATGCCGAGTAGGATAACGATGAGAAGAGAGAAATTGAGGAGAAAGAAAGAAGAGATAACTATCATCCTCTAGATTTTTCCATAGAAAAGGAAATTTTATATAATAACAGAGAATTAATTCCTCAACCAGCTATATATATGTTCATATACACTCTTCCTAGGACTCAAAGGAAGGAAAAAAATTCCTATATATGGAATATAATTCCTATCTTATAAAGAAAAGAAAGAAATTCTTTAACACAAGGAAACAAATTCTTAATGGACTCGTAATCTTAAAATCTCTAAACGAACTCAAAATACAAAAATATAAAATACAAAAATTATCAAAAATACCTAAAATACTAAAAATACCTTAAATAACAAAAAAAAAAGAAGTAAAAATGACCAAAATAATAATAAAAATCTATGGATCCTCCTGCATCAGTCACCTCAAATTGAAAGGAGTCATCCGCTAGTTTAAAGTAGCTTCAGGTGGTAGCCAGGAGGAAGGTCATCAAGCACCAAATTCGTAAAATATACTACCAGCTATCGGACTTTGGGAAGCTAAAAATCAATTTTGCAGACATCAATTCCATATTTGGAAAATCTGTCATCATCCATAAAAACATCTTCTGATTCAGGTTTCTGGGTTCCTTGTGTAAGTTGAAGACCAAGTACAAACTCCTCAACTGCTGTAATTACAATTTTTTTTTCTCCTAATCCTCCTTCCTTCAAAGCCAACTAAAAGCCAGATACAACAGAATCCTTGGTCTCATTAAGTTACTGAACTCCCTTGCACTTATGAACCACCATGTTCAAACCAGTAGCCTCGTAAATGTTAGTATAACTCGCTACATTCTCAGATTCTAAGTCAAAAAATGCTTCAACCCCATTTTCCCAATCTAAGATTCTTATGAAGCCTACAACCACCAAGCAACGAGGCCTAGAGGAATTTATCAGGCTTCATTGGCATCTTCTCTATAATCTCCTCAGCTTCCTCAAATCGGCTAGCCCGGCTGAGAAGATCAACAACACAAGCATAATAATCTTTTATGGAATGAAATATTCTTAGACCTTTATCAATAAACCCTGCATGAGCACAAGCTGAAAGTACTCCAATGAATACTACTTGGTCTTGTTTGGTACCTGATTGTAACAATAAATCAAAGAAGATAATTGCCTCCTCTGAGTGGCCATTTTGAGCGCATCCACAAATTATTGAAGTCCATGAGACCAAGTCTGGCCAAGACATTCCTTTGAAGACAACACTGGCCTTTTCGATATTTCTATATTTTGAGTACATGTGCACAAGAGCACTCACCGAGAATGACAATGGATCATATCCAATTCTTGTCATGTACGCATGGACCTGCCTTCCTAAGCCTTCCATAACTAAATGCAAGCAAGCATCCAAAACTCCTGCAAAAGTGAACTCATTTGGTTGGACGCCTGATCTTAACATCTACGAAAACGAATCAAACCACTCCATCCTCTGTCCACTATCGAAATACCTCCCAATCATAGCAGTTCAAGAAACAACATCCTTATCAGCAATCCGATTGAACGCATATCGTGCATTACTAATACATCCACATTTGACATACATATCCGAAGGTGCACTCCAAACGGTTGCTTCCAAGTCAAAGCCCATTCGAACTATGTGGCAATGTATCTCCTTTCCATGCCCACCGATCCACCCTGCCCTAACATATATCAGGAACTTGAGAGAAGGTTTAGCGTTCTTGGGAGTAGGGACCAACATTCCTGCTTGATTAAATTTGATGTTGGTTTGCGAATTCTTGTCCTTGGAGGCTTCTTGCCTGGTGATTCCGGGGATCATTAGCATCCAAAGATGCAACACCATACGCCGGAGACATCACCCCACCATTGAGGGTTGCTGATGTACCACTCCATTGTCTTCTGCAGGTCGTCCTCCCATGTGCCCAAGTCCTTTAGCTCCAATGAACCTTCAAGTGACCAAGATCTAGCCTCCGCCAGGTCTCGGTTTGCAGAAATGCCCTTTAACCTCATGTCAGCACAACCATCATCTATGGCCGCATCCTCCACTCCCTTCTCCACCATGATCTTCTCCATAGCAGTGTCAAGGTCCCAATGGAGGCGCAGGCCACCCATAATAAGACCTATGTCGAAGGCACGAGTGTGAAGGGCTTCTCGTACGTTGCCAGCGTCAGCTCGAAGCTCTGCCACATGGAAGCAGGCCATCGCATAGGCATCTTGCCAAGCCGAGACGACTTCATGCCATGGCCCTAAGTGGAGCTACTCCTATGCCGCCTCTGCAGCAATGAGGTCTCCATCGACCGCCTTCTCCAAGTAGATCTTTGTTGGAACTCATTGATCCTCAATGTACAATGCTGAGAGAGGGCTTCTTCTTGTCTTCTTCCTCCTCAATTTCTCTCTTGGGGGATTGATTTAGGGCTTTGCAGAAAGTAGACAAAATCCTAGGGTCGAAGTCGGAGCAGATGGAGTCATCGAGGTTGAGCTCCATCCACTCTAGCTTGGGTGAGTAGCTGTCGGTGAATTCGAAGTCAGGTGAGGAATGGTGGGTGTCCTAAACGGTGTGGAACGAAAAGGAGCGATGGTGGGCATCCTCCTTTCCTTCAGATTTTTTTCCTTCATATGCTAGCTTCATATCTCCAGGATCAAAAGAGGAGTTGAGAAAGGGCAAAGGCAACTTGGAAAAGTCACTTATACCAATAATGAACATGTCAAGTTTTGATTTGCAAGAATTGTTTAATGAAGTTAACTTTGTATTTTCCCGATTGACATGCACAAAATTACCATCAACATTATCACGATCCTGATGAGAGGATGTTGTACCCATGTCAATTTTGGGATTGCCAAAGTTTGATGCGACTTTTGATAAACTATCACTGGTATCTTGGTCATAATCATCTGGATCAAATTTTTTCTCCAAATCATCTTCGAATCCGTCCGGATCATATCGGGTGTCGAAGCTATCGTTCTCCACGGCAAGACATAATCGTCCCCTGAACAGAGTTTGAGTGTAATCAAAAGGAAAAAAGTGATCTTTCATCTTTTTCTTTATCCTCTCCCAGTCCTGGATCTTAGTTTTACATTGTTTGTCTCGTAAGCACCATAAGTGCTCCCACTATGCCGATGTCAGCCCCTTGAGTATAATTGCAGTCAACTTCACCTTCATCTGTTCCAGTACTTTCTTATAGAAGAAGAACCGGTCCACTATTGATCCAATCAACAACATTCTCTATATATAACGTACCATAAAATTCGGGTAGATCAACTCCAAATCTAAGGTCTCCATGTCGATCCTCTCGATCATGTACCTCACGATCTTCA
Source organism: Zingiber zerumbet (assembly GCA_037833815.1). Taxonomy (NCBI): domain Eukaryota; kingdom Viridiplantae; phylum Streptophyta; class Magnoliopsida; order Zingiberales; family Zingiberaceae; genus Zingiber; species Zingiber zerumbet. The sequence continues at coordinate 48 of JBBMJZ010012716.1, read as the reverse complement.
TAATTTCGTGTCACCACCACTATACGCTAGGTTAAATCTGGACTTGCC
>JBBMJZ010012694.1:0-11261 GCA_037833815.1 Zingiber zerumbet | reverse complement strand
ACCCACTTGGACTTACCGTCTCATGCCAAGTGTGCAGTCCTTCATGACCCACTTGGACTTCCTTTCACCAGATGTCCGGTCACCCTTGACCTATCTGGATTTCCTTGTGCCAAGTAGCCGGTCAATCCTTTGACCTACTTGGACTTCTGAATACCATGTGTCCAGTCAACCATGACCCACCTGGATTTCCACGTGCCTGGCTTCACTCACCAAGCCTTTCTATCTGCCTAGCTTCACTCACTAGAACTTTCACTTAGCTTCACTCACTAGGATTTTCCAACTGCCTAGCTTCACTCACCAGAACTTTTAACTGCCTAACCTCCAGTTAGGACTTTCCCAGTCAAGTATACGGTCAACCCTTTGACCAACTTGACTCTTCTTCACATCTAACTGGTCAACCTTGACCAGAAGGGGATTGTATCAACAATCTCCCCAAATGGACGATTGCATCTACAATTTCCATGTATTGTCAAATATCGAAACCCAAACATCAAGACTCAAGCTTGAGCCAACTCAAGCTTAGTCAACTAGGTCAACCTTGACCTCGGGATATTGCACCAACACTCACAAATTTTTGTCAAGTAAAGACAACAAAAACTTACACAATTGATGAGGATAGTAATAGGAACCAAGTTCCAAATGTGGACCAAGTTCTGGATCATGGATGAAACATGTTGGATCACGAGGGAAACGAGCCCAAAACGTGGCTTGTATATTCCAGGAGAGATAAAACAAAAAGGGGTCTAAACAGAATTAATATACAGTGGCAGTTTATGTTTGAGAGTCAGTTATATCTTTGTGGCAGTTATGTTAGCTTGTTTTAGAGTATGTGTGGTTGTAAGTTTATGGGAAGTTAGAGGGGAGGGGATCTAAGAATTATTGTGAGAAGAAAGCATTGGCTTTGGGCTGGTGGAGAGAGTTTTCTTTACCAGATTGTTTGTGTTAACCTTAATACAATTTTGTGTTGTATGTGTTCCTCCATTCTGGATTTTGGGTTCCTAACACATAGTATTTGCTTTCTTAGTGTAGAGGATAATATTATTTTTTCTTTCTTTTTTTTTTTTTTTGCTTGGTTTTTACTATTCTATGCTTCATTGTTAGGGCTCAAGTGCAGTCCTGCTAATGATTTTTTTGTTATTTGGAGTAGAAAAATATATATGATGCGTGTATTACAACTTCAAATTTGCGTGATTCTGTCTCTTTCAAGAGGTCCAAGCTACATATTCTGATGGATAATTTGAAGCTCACGTCTGTACTTGACGGGCAAGTAAGTTGTTTTCATTCCCTTATTTTTGATTCATTTAAATCATTTTTTTCTGATTAATAGATAAATTATAATTAATTGCTTAAATAAGTATCTATTTTTTCTTTGTTTATCTGTTCTTGAATTTAATCACAGGTTCTTATTTGTTACATTACTTGGTAAAATTTGAAATTAGCTAGACAAATGGGTTTACCATCTTATTGCCACCACTTTGTTTCCTTAAATAATCATAGTCCACACCTAGATATGGTATTTGATTGTGCTCTGTAAAATTTTACAAAATGTTTACCTGGGTAAATATGTTCCTGAAGAAAAATTATTTAAGTATTTACTTTTGTGTAACTTGTGACAAACTTTAGTTGATCATTTTAGCATTTTTTTCCTGAATTACCTATTAATGATGGATAGTTGATAAATTGCAACAAAATGTGATTACGCTCACCCCAAGCACCCCTCACAGACCATCACCAGGTTATGTGAATGTAGGTACTAGGTAAATCACGGGGTCAGCTTATAGTTAACCGCCAAGTTGGCTAGGCGGTGGGAGGGAACTAAGCATATAGTATTGTTCATACCTTTGTCAAAATAAAAGCTTTCAGTGCAGCATTTCATGTTACAGAATTTTCCTGTTTAACATTTTTGGTTTTTGACAAACGTGTTTATTCATATAAGTTACATACATTTACCAACATGAACTAGCTATACTGACACCATAAAGGTTTTTTTTAGAACTGCTGAAAATCAAAGTTGTAGTCATGCAGGAATGATCTTAAATTCTTAACAAGTTAAATGCGTTAGAAGTTGATGCAATTGTGGGGCATAATTTCTCTTTCAATTATGAGATATTTACTTCAAATGGTATAAATATTTCTTCCTAATAAAAAATAAACAATTTGTAATATCATTTTCCTAATCTGTCACATTATCAAGGGCAATGTATGAAATGAAATTGATTTACGACATTGGCATTGAAGAGCTGTGCATCTTTGCATGTTATCTTATATCTAGTACAAATTTTAGATTTGCAATTTCTATGATTGAAACTGCAAAAACAGACGCCTTTTTGTCTTATGGAAATGCTCTCTGAAGCAATTGTCACATAGACTGAAAGAGTGGTAGACTCAGTGGTTGGATGGTTTTCAATGTCTCTGACACATTAAAAAATCACTTCTGTGAGAATGATTTGGTTAAAGATTTGTTTGGATAACCTAGATCGGATATATTGAATTTTGAAACTTGATGACACAGATAACCTATCTGGATGAATGGTCTCTGATGGATACTGAACATTCAAACTCATTACGTGGTGTTGTGGAAGCCCTAAAAGCTACAACACTCCGTCTTCCTATAGTTGATGGTGCAAAGGTTTGTTTCCAGCATTAACAATTCTGCCTGATGAATGGTATTCTACCCAACTTTCTAAGTCATGTAGATTTTTTTATGCATGCAGGCATATATCCAGGATCTGAAACATGCTGTTGGTTCAGCAGCAGAAGTAATGCAAGCAATAGGATCCTCTGTATGCTCTATGTTGTCAATGGTGATGGAACTACTAACTTGCCCTATTTTAGTTGCTTACCCTATAATTTTTCATATAATTTCTCTCTAATTTCCAGATTTTCTAGCAACCTGCTATTTATTTTGATTTATTTCACCATCTCCTCTTTACTAGTTTAGCGCTTTACCTTTTAATTAGCAGCAAGCTTAAACAGTAACTGAAAATAAAATTGTATTAACATAAATTTGCTATTATAATTACGGTGGAAAGTACTTTCTGGTTACAAAGAAATTGCGTTATGTTATTTTGAAAAGCAGATTACTTGTGAACTCACTTTGTCGGAGCTTTTGGTAGGGTAGAATCCAATGGAAAGGGAATGGTTCATATCTCTATCATTCCATTCTAATGTTTGGATGGTCAATTTGAGGTGCAATGACCCATTCCAAGGAAGTAAGGAACGACTCATTGTATTCTACCAATTGCATAGTTTAAAAGGTGGAAAACTTCATTTTAAATATAATACTAATCAGGTTATCATTTAAAAAAAATTAATAAAGTGAGTAAACCCTGTAAGTCAGATGAGTAGGATGGACTGGTGCCGCTAGTTGGCCAATGAAGGAAGGTCAAAGTCGGTGGGTTGGGATCATAACACGCTTGGTTGGCCAGGACTTATTACCCAAAAATTTGACTTCTCCGGTCCTCCATCATTATGATTAACATAGCATATAAGCAATGCATTTGACTCTAAAATTGTTGCTTTATAACCAAAAAGTCACGGGTTTGAATCCTGGAAATAGCCTCTTGCAAAATACAGGGTAAGGTTACGTACAATGGATCCTTCCCTGAAACCCCGCATAGCGGGAGCTTCGTGCACCGGGCTGCCCTTTTTTTTTTATAAGTAATGCACCTCAATAATTAGTTAGGTATTGTTTGGTAAGGAAATTGAATTGCCCCCAAACCACGGTGCAAGGGTAAATCACTTCCACAGTTAACAAAGGTCAATTCCTAGCTGCGACGCATTACAGAATTAATTTCCTCCTGTGGGAAGACAACCCTGGAATGTTGGCTGCGGAACGATGAGCCGTTCACACTTCTGGATTTACCTTGGTGGCCGGTGGAAAACTTCCATGGAACCGGGCTGATCACCTCCAGTATTAGTCGGTTTGAAGAGTTGGATACCTGGATTACCAAAAAAAAAAAAAAAACAAAAGAAAGGAAATTGAATCATGTTAAGAAACCCTAGTGGAACTCTAGCCACTTAAATTTCTTAGGGTTTCAATCATATACCATTAGTTTTACTTTCCTAAAATCATAGATTGAACATCTAATATGCACCCAATATGCATTAATAAGATCACTATTGATTATTTTCTAATATGCCATAATATTTCCTATGAGGGACAATTAAACAATTTAATCAAAATTTTCATTATTAAAAATTTGATGATATAAATAAAATTTAGGGGAAAGTCTACCAAAGTTCCTCTGGATTAAGTCATATTAGGTAAACATTTACTTTATTTCCTAAAATTATATGTATGTGATAAGATTCTTTTAGTAAATCTTTTGATATTTGGACTCTTCATTTACCTACTATTGATAATGTGGAAATATTCTGTTGAAATTTTGAAAGAAATTGGACTCACACCTGCATGTTGAATGCTTGTACCCAAGTTCTAGTAAAAACAGAGTATTTCTATCATAATACAAACCTTATCATCTCTCTATACTAGACATACTATACTAGACATGAGAATGATGTTACATATGATTTTTCATTGATTTTTTTTTACTGTTCTTTGGACACTTTACATAATAACTTTTGATACATACTCCTAGCCCTTAGGCGTAGCGCAGACGATGGACGCATAACATTTCTGGTGTAACAACTAGAGGTCAAATCTCATAGGAACTTTCTACCTGGAATTCACCCCATCATGCGCTCTCGCCTATGTACCTGAATTTACCTCCCTTCATACCTATAGAACCGGCTCTAAGAGGGCCGCTGAGGTGGTGGATTCACTTTTTTTATATACATACTCCTATGAATAATTTTGAGTTTATGGTTTTGAATAGTTTTTGTAGTTTTTAAATTCATATACTTGCCCTACCACTTTAAGTCAAAGAATTTGAGGTCAGGAATAGGATCACCTCTTAAAATGCGATGATCCTCTTCCTGACCTTTGTTGAGTAATGAAACCCACAAACTCAAAATAGGAAAATGGGTAACATAGCTGGATATTTCCATCCTTGTGCTAAATGTCTCTTTGGATATTAATTAACTTTTTGTTACTTGTTTTAGGAATATCCACAGTTTTCTGACCCCATTTGTAATATAAAAACATACCCTGAACCATTTAAAGGCTTGTCTTTGTTCAATCAATCTTATTATGCACCCCAAATCACACCTGATTGATACGATGTATATTCAATCAGATCTGGAGTTTTGGCATTCCGTGTAGGCTTGTATACCATCTTGACCCTAGACATTATTTTGTTTGAAAATGATGGTGTTCAAAAACTTCCAACTCTCATGGAACGGATAGTTTCCATTTAATTTTCGTCAGTGTGTTTTTTTTCATACCATAATTCTCAAGAGTCATATCCTTGACATAAATACTGAAATGACTACCATTGTTGGTTAATTCTTTGAAATAATTCCATTGTATGATTGGTGGAATGAACCCACTTATTGAAGCATAACTTTTATCATATTATATTGTTTAAGTTTCATTTTACCATGTTTCAGAACCTTGTGATAGGTACAATTGTAACTATAATGCGGCAAATACCTACCAGATATCAAATAGATACCAGCACTTTTGGTATATCTTATTTGTAATTGAAGCTTGTGTATCTACAGGTAGAAGGGCCAAAGTCCACCATCTCTGAAATAGCTAAAGTGGCTGTTGAAGAACGCTCCTTGCTCGACCAATCGAAAGATCTCTTGTCTGCCATCGCAGCTATGCATGTAAGGGCTCTATCATTCCAGCCATCTGCTGTCTGAGATCTAAAATGCAATTCTTGTAAACACATTGTGCAACAGGTTGCTCAATGTAGCCTACACGGTCATATAATGCAGCTACTACCAAAATCCAGCCATATGCAAATTTAGAACAGATTCTGTGTCTTCAATGATCACTAACCCAAACCAGTCTCTAACTTGCAATCATACGAGAGTTCATGACGACAACAGTGGTTTTGCACTGAAGCAAGTTCTATTCAGTATGTTCATCTTTATAATAACCTCGATTCCTATATTCTTGTGCCCATCTCAACCAGATTTATCATTTTTTTTTGTCTTTCTCGCAGGGATGGTGTTGCTGCACACAGGACATGTTTTGTTAGGCTAACCCGAGTTGTATGTGTCCATGTACTTTAGTGCCATCTTTTTCCTCTTATTTGATGCAAAGAAATTACATCCATGTTCATTTGAGACATGCTCATATTCAACAGTTGTAGATTGATTGCATGGTAAAAAGATGTTGGAAATAATTTTTTTTTTTAGAAAAAAAGAAATTCAGCTAATTGATAGTCAATGTGGTATTTGGCTTTTAAGAAATGTTTCCCTGTTATCTCCCTCTAGTATTCTTCCAAACTACCATAAACAGAGAAGAGAGACTTCTTCCAGGGTTTTCTTGTTAGTATGATTTCTAGTTTAGTGATTCCAAGAACAAATTTTAATTTTATAGATTTAATTATAGATGCTACTATGTGTCAGACTCTAATTTTAATAGGTCTTAAGTCACTAAAATGTATAATATTCAAAATAATATAAAATCATTAACGTATGAATTAGATTGTCAAGAAGTCGAAATGACACAGGAAGGCAAAAAAAACATAATTAGTTATGCTATTTCCAAAAAGGTTCATCTAGTCAACTAGACTATGTGCTAATATAGTGGCAAAGGTGAATACGTTCGTCTCCAGTGTTTTTACCAATCCATCCTAGGGTAACACAAAGGAGGTAAATTACGGGTGACTACTAGTCTTTGGAATAGTGACTAGCACATAAGGGAGATATTTACCTCGGCTTTGCCAAGATTCGAATCTCATACCTTATGGTAGCAATACCTTATGCGCTAATCGTTAGCCCGTCCGAGGGGACATTAGCTTTGCCAAACATGAAACTAGTGAAGGGTTTAAATTTAATACTTAGATGTCTTGCCTGGGACGCGTACTCCCCACCGCTTCTCGTACCTCCACAGGCTTGGACATCATATTTTTCATGCATTACTCCAGTTCTCAGGTATGCAACATAATTTGTTCTGATCCACCTATTAGCAATATCTTCTGCCAATGACCTGACTTCTTTTGAACCAGAGTTAGCCAATCTCTCCACTATCATATGTTGCAACGGTGCCCAACCATTTGGGAAATCCCTGCCCATGAATAAAGAAATGCTTCCATTCAATTTTCTTCATAAATTAAGAAATTATTCTTAATGCATGCATGTTTCCAATTTCTTAATACCCATGCCATGAAAACAACTAACCATTGTTGCCCAGTATTTGTCAACGCGCAGAGTTTTGGAAACTTTTTACAACTCTGTCCAACTCTTTGCCATCTTCACATGTATCCAAAGGTAAGAGTTAAAATTTGTTCTTTCAACAATGCAATAGATGGAGACAAATCTCAAAAACAAATTCATTATTCATCACAATGAAAAACGATGCATCCTATTGCTCAACAAAATTAGAGGAATGTGTCTAGATGATAGAAGGCATGCAATGAAGGATTCAGCATTAAATGCTTCTTTTACCACACAACTTCGTTAATTTCACATCCACAGGCCACAGAGGAAATACATAGAAAATTTGAAATAAATATTTCAAAAGAAAAATTCATCTCAAATGCCACAAAAAAAAACTTTAATTTAAATTGCAGCGTCGAAGGATGCTGAGGCGACAGCAGCGGAGGCAGCAACTGTCGCTGTGCAGGTGGCAGAGGCGAACATTCTGCGGCGGCAACGTCGATCCATTGCAACAAATGGTGAAGTTGTTCGTCACCTCAACGCTCTAGAACAGCCCCACTCACTCTAGGAGGAGTAAATCATGGGGAGCAATTTCCTGGCCTATATATAACATGTGATAAAAGGTGATTTGCTCGCTCCCAATATCTTGCAAACTCGTCCCTAGGTCAACACGGAGGAGATAAATCACGGATGACTACTAGCCATTAGTATAAATGGCCAAGACATGAGGAGATTATGCTCGGTGACATCGAGTTTCGACCCTAAGATCTCATGTGGCAACAACCTATATATAACAGCCTTTGCATGGAGAGGTCCAGCGAGATATTTTCGCACATATTGAGATATATTAATTGGAGCAAATTCAGAGTAAAATAAAAAGATTAAATATATTAGTGCATTCGATAATTATCAAAATGTGATATACATTTTAGTCAATTCAAAATTTTAAGTACTCCAATTGCCTTAAATCAATGGGGCCATTTCGAGAAACAAGAAAAACAGAGTTCCCTCAATAATTCTTCTTTGGTTTCATTAAACAGTTAGTGAACACTTTCACTCAATGAACACTTTTGAATCATTAGAGCTTTTTCAATGCAAGCATTGTTAAAGATTTATAAAATTAAAAAATCTCACCAAAAAAACTTTTATAATTATATAGGTGAGGTTTAAAGTTTTTAATTCGAGAGCAGGTTTAAATTTTTAAACTAACTTTTTTTCTTTTGAAGGTGGAGTCAGTAATTATTGTGCATGATTGACCATTATCAAATAATTAAAAAATAAATTATTTGATGAAACAATTAATTATAATGTTTCATTTTATAAATAATTAGTAATAATTAAAATAATTTTTTCTTTTAAAAATAAATATATTTGAGATGCATTAAAAAAATATACAAATGACTATAATTAAATTAAATTAAATTTATAACTTAATTAAATATTAAATAAAAATATAAATTATATTAAATGAAAATTTATAAATTTATTAATTTATTAATTTTTAATTGCAAATAAATAAAATTAAAATTTATAATTAATTAAAATATCAAATGAAAATTATATAGAGATAATAAATCAAAAAATTGTATAAAAGTTTCGTTTTATTATAGAGAGAATAGTAGATTTGTATCGAAATTGATGTAATATGCATGGAGTCATGTAACCATATGTGGGGAGAATTATAAAAAAATTTATTTAGAGCTAAAATTATTGAAAATGGTTTAATAAATTTTTATAATATTGAAGTGACATATTAAAATTTTTAAAAAAAAATTATTTATAACTTTAACGATTAGAGACGTTCTTACAGTCTCATAAATAATACGTAATTCTTTCTGTTTGGGTATAATAAACAATAATTCATCTTTTGGTAAATATTTGTTACGTAGTTCATCTTTGATAAATATTTGGCACATTTACTTCATAAGAATTGATGTCCTTTCGTGTGTTACAGTAGTTCATGAATGGAGAAAATTGTTAATTTCTATAGTACTTACTGTAACTTTGACAATAAAGTATATTAACCAAATTAAGTCCTAGGAATATGTTTGAACAATAAAAATGTTTTCATCAGTCATGCGCGTGTAAACACGTGAAGGTGGTCAATTCAGATTATTTCTCTTAATTTTTAATATTTTTAAAATAATTTTCTGAATTTTTTTATTTTAAATTAAAATTTCTTTGTGAAAATTAAATTTAAATAAGGGAGCGTGGTTGTCGAGGGAGAGTTGGTGCTAGGCAGCAACGATGCTTGCTGCGGTCATCGAGCGAGAGCTGATGTTGATCGGTGGGCAGGACGTGTTCGAAAATCACAGTACTAGCGAGGTCCATATCAATGACCTACTCTTCGGGGGCCATAATAGTAATGGTTTCAATTTTGTAATTAATATCCACTAAAAAAAAGATTTCAAAGAAGAAATATTACAATTTCAAAGAAGAAATATTGTAATGGTTTCAATTTTGTAATTAATATCCACTAAAAAAATATTTCAAAGATGAAATATTGTAATGGTTTCAATTTTGTAATTAATATCCATAAAAAAAGATTTCAAAGATGAAATTTTCATCTCGAAAGTTATTTCTCAATTTCTAAAAGATATTAGTGAAATTCCCGTAATTAATTTTAAGATAGAAATATTATTTTGTTTCTATTATCAAAAATTGATAAAAAAATTATTTATAAATCTATTTTAAATTTGATCAGATTACATAATAAATATAATTTTAATTGATTATAAATTTATTTATAATTTTATATTTAAATTTATATTTAAATTTTATATCTAATTTTATTTTAAATTCATCCTGGCAAGAAAACCTACCTCAAGGGAGAGCTTTGGTGAAGGAGGAGCAATGACTCACTTGTTGACAAAAGGTGAGAAGTTTAACTTGCAAGAAATCCTAGCTCAAGTGGGAGATTAGGTGAAGGGAAGCCTAGGGTTAGGTTCCATGACTTATGCATGAGTAGATATGCATGTTTATTTGCATTGTTATTGCATTTATATTTCCCTAATTTAAACGGTTTGCTAGACATAAAAAGGGAGAGATTGTTGGAGCAATCTAGCTCGATAACTGCGAAAACCAGGTAGATGACACTATAGCAGTCAAATGGTATTGTAGCAGCCAAACCGATAATGTAATAGTTACTTTAGCAGTTGACTGATATACTATAGCAGTCGACTGGTAAAGAGTCGTTCGCAGAAGCGTGGATTTTGTGGAGTACCGTTGACCAACATTAGTCGACTTATGAAAGGACCTGTCTATTGGTAATAGTAAAATTAGCTTGTTGATTTCCCTAAGCTCTATATAATAGAGCTTGGGGTAGTTGGCCTTCGTGACGAAAATAGAGGTGGTTAACCCCTATTTGAGTTTTCCAAACACTCGTGTGCTTGTATGAGGTTGTAGCGATGTTTCTCTATCCACAAAGAGCTATTTGAGCTAATCAGAGTTTTTTGGGAAGTCATTCATCGACGGATCGGGATCGTCTACCTTACGAACAGCCGTGAAGTAGGAGATTTAATCTCCGAACCACGTTACATAAACGTGTCATTGGGTTTGTGGTTATTGTCTTTGTATTGTTTAGGGTTTAATTTCCTTGCTAGTATTTTGTTTTGTATTTCCTATGCATACTAACGAGTGTAGAAAACGACGATTTAGGTGATCGGTTATTCACCCCATCTAATTGGGCATCAAGGTCCCAGCAGGAACTAGAACTTTTTGCCTCTAATCCGAGCGAGGAAATGACCAGGTTACAAAATGAGGTAGAATATCAAGCAGGGCTACTACCTACATGGAACAATCTTTAAGGGAGTCTCGTCGGCTAGAGGAGTCTTAGCAAGTAGAAAAAGAGAGACTAGAAAGTCTATTGAATATCAATGACTCCAAGGTTTGAGCGGGGGTTGCCATGAAAACTAAGGCTCTATCAGACTTGGCTAGGGCGACCACCTTGTTGGGGGAACTGAGAATCTCTTGAGCTTCTGAATCAATCAAGCACTCCAAAGAATTAACCTCCAAAGATGCACTGA
>JBBMJZ010012678.1:0-11261 GCA_037833815.1 Zingiber zerumbet | reverse complement strand
CTCGAGTCTCGGACGAAAGCATCGATCTTGACGACGCCGCTGGCGGCGCTCGGAGGTGGAACGTCGACCAGAAAGGAATCGCACTCGTCGAGGAACGCCGGCGCCGAGTAATCCAATTTCTCATCAAACTATTAAAGGTAAATCGACAATTAGTACACCTCAAATGTCACATAGAATGGAAGAACTAAGAAGCGTACTTGTTTTTGGTTACTAGAGCACTCGAGGTAGTTGTCTCCGCCGGCGCCTGGAGAGGCGGCCGGAGGAGGAGTTAGGGGAGGGAGAAGGAAAGCCCCTGTTTCATTACAGGGCTTCTTCACCATTACTAACGCATTCTCCTCGTCCTCCTCGTTGAGGAAATCGAGCAGGTCGTCGATCTCGTAGTAGAAATCGCTCATCTTGTTCCTCAGATTCGTCGTCAAAGCTGAGCGGAGGTGAAACAGGGGAGGGAATTAATAGCTGCTCGGGGTGTCGCGGACGACGACCGAGGGTGAAAGATTCGGCCCCGCTGACGTGGCGGCGTTCCCTTACTCCGAACACGTATGCATTCAATTACTGAGAAACACGTTTCATCTCCAAAAAAGTAAATATCATTTTAAAATAATATTTTTTTTTAAAAAAAATCAAACTATTATGATTTTATCTCTATCCATCCACTCTGGCATTGTTATTTTACCAAAATAATATGTAAAAGTTGAATACGCGCGTCCAGTATCTTCCAATATCTCCGTTAACATGAAAGAGATAAATCATAAACTTTATAATAATAATACCTTATATGTTAACCATTAGACTAGACAGACTGTCTAGGTACTTTCAAAATAATATCACATGATTTAATTATACGTCTACTGAATATTAGTTTATCTAAATTTTAAATTGATTCAAATTTAAAACTATCCGTGAGAACTTTTTATCCTTTTATTTAAAATTTAAATGCATCTGTGTATTCGTGTTTAATTTGAACGTCACCGTTTAAAAAAATTATGCTACGTATTTATTATATTAATAATTTTATTTTATTAATATATATTCATTTTAATATTCATATTCATTCATTATTTATGAATTTTAGTGTCTATTTATTTATGTTTATTTTATATATTTTATATTTTATATTTTTTTATAACAGCGTTCACAGATGGCAAAAAAATAAAATAACTTTATATTTGTAAAAAAAAAATTGTACGATGAAAATTTCAAGTGTAATCCAGCTAACAAATAGTTGAGACGTGCAATAGCATCATTGCAATTTTTTACAATAATGATAATAATAATATTTGATTTAATCGATTAAATTTGTACGGTGGAATTTGTGCTTCGTTTTTAGAAATTCCAAGTAAAATTTAATTAGTTGGAGAGCAGTTGTAGGCAACGATTTGACTTGTGAACTGAAAGTCAATTCGATCAGATTTCCTAATCGAATCGGACGTTCATCTCGTTTACGTATTGTTAGCTGGCCCTCGACAATTATTAATTAATTAATTAATTATTATTTACTGATGGGGTTTAGATGGATGAGCATGTCATGTGCGAGTCCACATGGATGATGATGTCTGCCATGTGATGAGGGAGGGTGGACAGGGCACAATGAATAATGCGCTTGGCTCACGTGACCACATGACATGACAATGCTTATGCATCAAGCCTTAATCACTTTGTTTGGTGGATCATTAATTCATTTAATCTTTTCATTCTACCAAATCAAACAACTCATTTCCTTTTATTATTACTGTTGTTGTTGTTATAGGCAAATGTTATTCATAATGGACCGATAAACTTTGATTTTTTAAAATTAAATATATTAAGAAGGAAAGTCTCAGCACAATAATAAAATTACTTTCGTATGCTTCAATGAAACCCTAATTCGAACAACGGAAATAAACTATTGCAAAATGCTATAAAATAAACCTAATTACTATCGCCCACCTCTCACAATTTCTACCTTGCTAGCCCTCATGAAGATCTTGTCCTCATCAAATGTAACCTCGTTAAAATCTCAACCATGCCTTGACCATTATAGGACCTCTTATCTCAAAGAAACTACAACCTCGCCGGTGACTTCAATTCACTATTAGCATTATGCCGACAAATTGGACTCATTGATAAAGGTCATTTGTGCTTCTTTTTACTAAAATTTTTACCCCTTAAGTTTATTGATTCAACTCGGAGACAAAAAAACGAGTCGTAAAATTTTTCCTTTTCTTCTCGAACAAAAGGTCTCCTTGCTACCGTCTGTAAGTCGCAATGGGGTGGCATTCCACACATCAAACATGGAGAGCTGTCTTCAATCATTTCTTGATCGATCCACCAACCATTTTGTTGTGCACCACATTCAAAATTCTGACTTTAAATTTAATATCACAACAAAAAAGAATAAAATTTCAAACCAAAAAAAAAACATTTTCATTTGGCTTCTCAAAGTTCGTTTCATCTTATAAAATGGCAACACATTGTCAATGGTTTTGAAACTATGAAGGCTAGTTAGCTAATTTTAAAACTCCAAGGGGGAATCTGAAAACATTAAATAAATAAATAAATAAATAACTAAATAAATACCTAAAGAGAATCTAAGATCCAATCTGATTTTTTTTTAAAAAAAGTTTTTATTTATATAATTAAAGAATAGAGTTCTGCAAAGTGAGAGCCGTCGGTGACCGACACAAGATCACAATGGGAAGGAAGAGGAATTAATATTGGAGGTGTTGGTGTTTAATGTTCATGTTCCTGATATAAATTACGCCAAAGTTAACAATATATTTAAACATTCTACAAATCGATTCACTTCATAAAAGTGTTGGATTTAAAGGTATTTTAAACTTTATTTGTTTGTAGATTTGTATTCTATATAGGAAATTTAGAATAAGAACAAAACTAAGCCTCTTATTCAAATATCTTCGGCGCAACCCTCACATACTAGTCGGTGTCATTTAGGTCAATTTTGGCACAACTTTAACCTAAGCTTACGACGTAACAATTTAGTGGTTGGATGAGAGTTTTTTCGCGCATTGGGTAAACTAAGTTAAGAATTTTTGAAAAGCATGTTTGAACTAGGGGCTTGCTTCTAATAAATGGAATGGGCCATCAACATCTTTCCTTTCCCCTTACTTCAACATCACTGAGAAGAGGGTGGTGGTGTACTCCTTGTCATTTTGTTTCAACTATCTACATGACAACTTGTACCATTTATAGAATATATCAAATACAATAATGAAAGAAAAAAAATTCATCTTTGATGCAATAATGTTGATGTCTAAGGATTAGGGACAATCGACAAGTGATTGTGAGGTGGGGGCAACCAAAGTCCAAGGTATTCTGGCAACGAATAAAATGATACAGACCCAAGTGAACCCATCCACAGGCTATAACATAATTTTATGAACTTAAGCTAGTGATGAACAATTCTAACTCTCCTAACAATAATGCTATCATCTAACAGAAAAAGGCCAATAATAGATTCAACTATATATTTTAATGACAATAAACTAAATTAACTAATTCGAATATCATATTGACTTGGAAAGAATTTGCTGAAAGAGGGATAAGAAGCATATAGTTAACCTGAATAGATATGTCAATGGTTGGATGATGAATTGAATCAATCTGCATTAGTAAATTACAAATGGACATCAAATATTCACCAGGAAATCCAAAAGCACAAACAACGAATTTTGGCTGGATTTAATGAATTACAACTATACTTTGTTGTATAAGAATTATCCACACAAGTGTGTCATGAAATTTATACAATGGGAATTCAATTTTAAGTATACTAAAATTAATTAGGTGAAGATTAGGAGACAATTGTACAACATTATGATTGGTTTTGTTACGAACTAAAACAACAATTGTGTTGAGTCCTTTAGCAGTTTGATGGTATATATATCATAGATATGATTAAGTTGGAGTAGTAGATGTAAAACCTAATCAAGGGGTTGCATTGGGGTTTATAATTTTCATCATAAAGTTAAACTGGGTACCTGGTTTGCTCCTTGGTTTGGGCCATTTTGCATTTTCTGGCACCTGTATGCACTTGTAGCCCTGCTCATTGTATAATCTCATAGCAGCCAAGTTGTTTATGTCGCAATGCAATGCCACAGAACGACATCCCCAAATCCAGGCTCGGGCCTCTGCATTGGCCATGAGCATCTTGGCAATCCCCTTTCGTCTATGCGCCTTCCTAACCGCAACATTTGATATGTATGCTATTCTTGTTCTATGAAGAACCAAGGAAGCATGCTCAGTATCCTCCAACAGGGAGGGTATCAATATGGATTAAGAGTAATGCAAGATTAGCTTCAAATTCAATACAAACACACTCTCAACAGGTAACATCATTTCAGGTAAATACTACGTGATACAATTATGGTCTTGCGTTGATGTTCAGGGCTATTAGAATCAATGCATTGTCAATGAACTTGAGCATTATAAATTATATGGTTGTGGTTCAATCATCTAATGCAACGGTCAAACACAAATCCATACGTGATGCAAGACTACTTATGACTTAAGCAGTTCACACCATGTTATTTTGGTTTGAACATCTTATCGAGCTGCTTCATGACACACTAAAGCACAGGTCTGTCTGTAAAGCAAGACTACTATATCATAAAAATATCCTGAATTTATTCAGATTAAATATGTTGCTACTGAACATATACATTTTACATTGTGGTTTCGCCGACTTGTTGGGAAGGTGTATGACACACAAATCCAATTTTAATGCAGGGCGAGTAAGTATAATCAAACTGTAGTGAATCTGATTGGATAGTGCAATGAAGGTATATGCAGATAATTGATTATTAGAAACCAAGATTACCTTCTTTGTAGAAGTGGACCTTTCCTAGGAAGGAAGTCAGCCATTGTATCAACCGTAAGAATTCCAGCTACACATCCTTTCTTAATGCTGTCGATGTCTTCTAGTTCAAGATCATCCCTCCGAATAAATGAGCTATTGTTCATTGGACTACCAGTAACAGCAACAAGACACGTCCACTTACTGCCTAGAGGAACTGGGAACCCAGAAAGCAACCTTACACAGCGGTTGATCCTGA
The DNA here is from genome assembly GCA_037833815.1 of Zingiber zerumbet. Taxonomy (NCBI): domain Eukaryota; kingdom Viridiplantae; phylum Streptophyta; class Magnoliopsida; order Zingiberales; family Zingiberaceae; genus Zingiber; species Zingiber zerumbet. The sequence continues at coordinate 6,210 of JBBMJZ010012678.1, read as the reverse complement.
GAAGAAGATTGATCGGGAACCTACAATTTGGAAAGAAACAACTACAATGAGTATCTGCCACTCCCCAATAATCCTCTGGCACTGCATCTCGAACCATGATGTCGGGCCAGATAGTCGGGAACAAGTCGACTGCTTGACTAGCCCTGCAAGTTCCTAGACCCATGTGATTATATGAGTATATTTAAACGTTTATAAATATTAAAACAAGTGATAAAGGAAAAAAACAATCTGTATAATGCTGAACTAGAGAGCAACAGGCAAGCCAAATCATTCACAAGATAGTCAGACTTAAGCCAGACAATAGGCTTAACTAAAATCAAGATTGAAAAGAGTTCATGCCTGGGAGAGCTTCTGAATTCAAGTTTAGAGTCTTAGTCAAGTACCAACTTGTTCCTACTTGGTAACTACTATGCTCGAGTTCATTTAGCTAAATAACACCTTCTCAAACCCATCACATTCAGCTAATTAAACAAGTTGAACTCAAATTGATTGAAATATGAATGTGCCCAAGCCTCAAGTTGTTTTAAAAATAAATTATTGCAATCCATGGTTATGTAACTAGTTGCCTAATTTATTGCTAAGCTTCATATAACATACAACTTTTCAGAAGCACCAGTCCAGAGCAACTTGAAATGGAAGCCAGTGAAGATAGCAATGATTGACGAGCAAGTGAGTTTGGGAATCAAAGACAGATCTTCATATTGACATAGATGCTTTTTTTTCCAAATATTTGGTGGTTCATTGTGGAAAAAGTACAATGCTAAAAAATAAATAAATATTTCATTTAGCTAGGAACCTAGAAAGTAGGTCAGATCAGAAAAATTATTATATCTTATGAAAATGAGGCAATATTTCAGGGGGAAGGGGGAATCAAAAAGTTAGTTTCAAGAACTTAGTTTTCATAAAGAGTCAAATAATAAAAGCTTTCCCAAATGAATGAGAACATAAAAGTCTACTACAATGCAATCTTTTAGGGCCATAATTACTTGTTAGTCAAGAGCATCTAGCCTGTGAGTAATTTCTTTGAGTTCTCATCCAAGAGTTAACTAGGCAAATGCAGGCATTAGGCCAATTTCAGTGAATTACTGTATCTTGAATTAATTGAGAACAATATCAAACCAACTTTCACAGTCTATCACTAGGAAAACAAAATTTGAGAAATAAGGATATCTGCGACTATCCTCTCAAAAAAGCAAAAGTCCACATCTTAAGGCACCCTCCAAAAGGCCAAGGAAGAATACAAAGACTTGTATGGTGTTGCCTATATCACAAGCAAGTAAAGGAAAAGCAAAATCATTCATGGACGCCACCACCACAAGAAAGTGGAGAATCTAGTTCCAAAGAAACAACAACTTAATGCAAAGGGAGCAATATCAATACTACTAACTCAAAACAACTGTTTCCAATTTGTCACTTCTCCCACATACCAAAGAAAAATTCGAAAGCCTTATGTATCTAGAATTGCACACTGACGCAAGAACATAAGCTTCATATACAAGCCAATCATATTTTTCGCAATAAAGGCAAATGAGCAATGTCAACAAATTTGAACAAACGAGAGATTAAACCACAAACACAAATTAAGCAAGAAAATCAACTGAAGTGGTGAAATGAACAATTTTTATTAAGCTAACAAGAACACATCACAAATCGATCGCGAACAACGATTCCGTTACGACAGGAAATATAACCGAGGATTTTAGCAAGAAGGCGGGTTTCGCGTGCAGATAGTCCGCTCAAAAACTAGTATTCAGGCTAAAATGATACCTGTTGCGGTGGAGCGATCAGCTCTGGGAGTGAAGAAAGCGAGCGCTTTGTGGCTCGGCGGAGGAAACGAGGAGGAAATAATGGGAGACGAGGAGAAGGAGGACAACCCTAGGGAGGCCGTCATTGCCTGCCTCGCACTGCCGATATCAATCCCTTCTCCGGCGGCCTCCGCCGTCGCTCTACTGGCGTAAATGGATAAGAGAGGAACGATCAAACGGCTATCAATTTGTCGTATGGGGAAAAAAATATCTGTAGAGGTGTGAATTGGATTGGGCCGGGTCATGTGCCGATGTTGGCCCAATTTTAATCAGGCCGGATTAAACTGAACACGGCCATTTTATCGGGTCGGGTGTGGCTGGCCCAGCACTTCTGCCCAATTTTTTTTAATAAAAAATAACTTATTTTATTTTTATATATTTTTCAAAAGGAAAATATTTTTTTAAAATTTTTTATAATACTTTTATTACACTCCTGACATGTTGGGATAGGAAAAGAACCGGATTATCCGTGGTCTAGGTTATGCTTGGCGATTAGCTATTTGCATTTGCTTGAGTTAGCGTTTATTCTTCGGTTTCATGAGCTCTGTCAATGCTGAAAGACCAACCAAAACTATTTTGGCACCTATTAAATTACAATTTGCACCAATCATCAGTGATGCATTAGTACTTATGCTGCTATTAGTACCGAGTTAGGGTTAGTGTTTATATCTCTGAAACTTCTATTCTTTTGCTAGAGAAAACACAGGACATTTTAACAAGACTTCAAGGACTTTCTTCCCGACTTGTTGATGCTTCGAAGATTGCAACGATACTGCATTCTTATCTGAAGCATACGAGTGTCGATACCTTTTACAGATGAACCTCGGCTATGATCCTTCTCAAGTAACCTTCTTCCATACCGTGCAGCTATATAGCAGAGCAATTAGGTTAACTGTGATCAAGAGGGGAAGGGAAGAAATAAAGGGGGAAATAATTTTCGTATCTCACAACTAAAAGAGGGAAACTAATTGATTTTCCTATGAAAATTTACCTGAAAAATCATTGTAAATTATTTTTTGCAAAACAAATAGACCTTGCTATCATTTAATATTCAAGGCTAAGCCCGGCTTAAGAACATTCTTATCGAACTTTAACAGGAAAAGACAAAATATTAGACGTCATTCCGTGCGAAAATAGGCTCGGAAAGGCTTCAGTATCTGATGGGACCATCCAAGCTACCTGATGCAAACTGCAATTTCAAGGAAACACAAAACTTAAACAATTTGCATAGGAAAAAACATGAGAAAATGTAAAGAAAACCAGTGTTATCAAAAACCAGACTGGCGGTGGAACCGGTGGCACTCCCGGTTTCCATTGCCCATTAAACTGGGCCAACATCCTGTTCAAAATACTGAAGAAAACAATAGCATTTGAAGCCGGACCTGTCTCACAATAGGATTCAATGTCGTGTTGAATTCATGAGTCATTCCTTCCCAGACAACCTTTCCTTCGTAAAGAAATAGCAATCTGCCAAATGTATATGTACAAGTTATTCGACATGGTCACGAAATGAAACAAAAGAAAGGGCACAAGGGAGCAAAGAACCTATCGACGGCCCTTCTTATTGTACTGTGTTGATGCGTTACAACCACATACGATGCTACCTTTCCCATATGTCCCAGGGAATCTTGCCCCGTGCTGTGCACTGAACGAATTAGATCTTCCACAACAGTCGATGCAATTGGATCGAGTCCTGCAGTAGGTTCATCATACAAAAGCACCTAAAAAGACAGGGCAAAGAACATAAGAGAGAATCGCTCAATAGGTTGTCTTTAGTCAAAACTAGGAAGAAGACTACAAGGGTTGCATTAAATATCTAAAGAAATGGATTGGATGCTTGACAGACTCGTTTGATATGTTTTAGCTGTAAATTAAATCTAGGAGGAAGTCGCTCAGAGTGACATCTATTAACGTCCATAAATTGATAAAGATAAAGATAAACAATACCTCTGGTTCTATTATCTCCTTTGTTTCATCAAAAATAATTGATCGAGCCAAGGCTACACGCTTTTTCATGCCTCCAGAGAGTTCAGAAGGCATACGATCTTCTACACCCTGCAGAAATTCACTTAAGTATACCAACAAAATTTGAGCACAATAATCTAATTGTTCTAATCTTTGCATCTACAGAAAAACCAACCACTACACAACAATTAGTTGATTAAAAAAGAAAATACAGATCTAACAGACATTTTGGCATTATATAGCTGGCAGAAGATGTACATGAATAGTTCAATAAAGTAATATTGTAGTTTCAATTATCTACAAAAGCAACAATATACATGGAGGGAAAGAAACTCTTGTTGGAGAAGCTTCGGGGACTATTAGTAATATCCCAAATGCAAAGTTACCTTCAGACCAACTGCTGCCAAAGTCTTTGTCACAAGGTTCGATATATGATCCACTGGCATGCGTGAGTTCTCATACCTAACATATTTAATGCGTATAAGAAAGGGCCAATGTGGATCCAATATTATGTGTAGAATGCTTAAGAATGGAAACTCCTTACAGTAGAAAACCGACGTTTTCACGTACTGTGAGGGAATCAAAAAGTGCTGCACTCTGGAAAACCTGTACCAGTAAAGTAAAGAAAATTAGTTTATCCAATCAATTGCATAAAGCTAGAAAGCAATAAGGAATACACAATGATGAACTTAAGTTTTCTCAAATATCTTCCAGAGGTTAAAATGCAGTAAAAGAAAAGTAATTCTTTGGTGATTTATATAATTACTCATCTACAATGACTTAATTATTGCATCGTCCATCAGCCAAATGGAACAACGAAATAAGGATAAATTTCCACTCAAGTTATGGTTAAAATTTCAGATATACGGACAGTTTCTAAAATTCTTGATCAGATCAAATTTGGTTAAGTAACTCAAAATGGTACAACTAGGCACAATAGCTTTGTTAAGTAATATTGTATGAGGTCATTCTCTGGTGATCTTTACTGGCTAAACCATTAACCTTTGTGTCATAAAATGCCAAGAACTAGATATGCCAAAAATTGGAAAAGGAAGCTGAATTAAATTTTATTTAGCATAGACTCTATGGAATTAGTGATCCAAGGATCTGAGACCCTACGAGGTTTCAGATTCCATTAGTTAACTAATTTGAGTCTGCATAGCCTCAAAAAGAAAAAAATTTTCCTTCAAAATAATCAATGTTAAAAGGTGTGTCATTGTCAAACTAAAACCATTTTTGATTGTCTTGTCAAATTTTTTTATTGGTTTTGGTTGCAATGTGAATGGCATAAATCTGAATAAATTTTGTGAAATAATAAAGTTCAGCAGAAACAAATCACATGAAATCCCTCCTTCAGAACCATTTCACATCCCTGATTGATGGAATAAGAACTCCTATGATATTGCTCATTAGCTGATTAACTAATCCTTTGTATCTTCTTTGCAAATTAAATTATCAATCAGTAAAGACTTGGATATTTAGCAAGCAATTGTTGCTTAATTTATATCTCGCCCAGGCCTGATCAAATACATCTTCCGAATCCCTTGAGAAGTTAATCACTATGAGTAGACAACAAATCACAGAAAAGGGAGTTACCAGGCCAATCCGAAGACCCGATATCTCTTCGTCACTGACCAATCCATGTCTATGTTTCCCACATATAAGGACTTCTCCCTGCACATCATTACAGAACTAATCTGTAAAATAACAAATACAACTAACTTACATTTTAACAGGTGGAGCATCCAAAACAACCAACAAAACAACTTCTTTGACCAATCTAAGTTGAGAAACTAAAAAAATAGATAAAAGAAAATAAATAGCTGATACCTTGTCAGGTGATAAAAGACCAGCCATGATCTTCAGAATTGTTGATTTGCCAGTTCCTGATGGCCCAATTATCCCAACAGCTTCTCCATGTCTAATCTGAACAAGTAAAAAAACAACAACAACTAAGGTTCGAGAAGTGTGCACCTGGCGTAAACAAGACTCCAATCGAAGATTCAAAACTGTTCATAAAATAATAATTTATGTGACATTCGTAAAATAATAATAATTTATAGTCACAGACTGAACTCCGTGGAAGCTACAGGTAAAGTGTGTATGTGAATCTATATATATATATATATTTCCACCCAAACAAACTCTGGAAGAGAGTATAAGATCCATTTTCAGTATATTATCAAATGAGCTACAATTTTGATAAAACAAGTAAAGCAAAATACTAGGTGATCATAAGAACTTCTGGAAACTTATAAACAAGATTTTAATTTATAATACAAGTTGATATTGGTAAAAACTACTTGCATTGAACATTAAGGTATACTCAGAGGGGGCAGGATCCCTGGACCAGTCCTGGACCCCTGGACATTCATTGGTGGAGTGAGCTGGACCCCACCTGTTCCCTGGACATTCATTGGTGGAGTGAGCTGGACCCCAC